>VZQC01005209.1:1591262-1708018 GCA_009823505.1 Rhizomys pruinosus
TATGTTGAACCATCCCTGCATCTCTGGTATGAATCCAACTTGGTCATGATGGATGATCTTCTTGATGTGGGTCTGTATGCGATTTGCCAGTATCCTGTTTAGAATTTTGGCATCTGTGTTCATTAGGGAGATGGGTCTATAATTCTCCTTTTTAGTTGGATCTTTGCCTGGTTTTGGTAATAGAGTGATGCTGGCTTCATAGAAGGAATTTGGGAGAATTTCCTCTGATTGTATCCTTCTAAACAGTTTCAGTAATAATGGTTGTAGATCTTTTTGAAATGTTTTATAGAATTCTGTTGTGAAACCGTCTGGGCCTGGGCTTTTTTTAGTTGGGAGGTTTCTTATTACATCTTCCATTTCTTCATGTGTTATGGGTCTGTTTAATCTGTGGATCTCTTCTTTGTTGAGCTTTGGTGATTCCCAGGATTTCAGATATTCATCCATTTCTTCTAGGTTTTCAAACTGGTTTTTGAATTATTAAATAACTGAAGTCATGCCCAGTGTGCCAGGCCCAGTGTATGTCCAATGTCTCTTAGGAAAACTACCCTTTGGTTTTCTTGGTGGTGGTTGGTTAGCCAGCAAATTTGGTTCATATAACAGAATGTGATCTCCTCTGATCTCATGCTTCAATAACTAGAATCTTAATCATCCCATGTTAGCCACACAATAGCTGACTACATGTCCTTATAGGATTTTAAGCTTGCACTGTGCAAATAGAATCCCTAAGTTCTTTCTTCCACTTGCAGACGTTTGCAGATCCGCATCCATTCCTGCTGAAGTAGTGAGAAGACTGCAGGTGGAGTGGCCCTTCCAGGAGCAGCTGCTACTCAGAGAACAGTACCAAAAGAAGTTCAAGAACAGCACCTACTCAAGTAAGAAGTAGAAGTACCTGCAGGTGCTCCAGCCACAGACGTATTTGGAGGGGCTGCGCCTGGACTTTAATAAGCCCTGCAGCAATGTGTAAAGCTGTAAATATTTAAATACTATGAAGCATTAATAAGGGAGCTGGGAAGATGACTCAGGTGGTAAGGTTCCTACTGTGCAAGAATGAGGACCCAAATTTGGATCCCTAGCACCCACATAAAAAGAGTGTGGCGATGCACCTCCATAACCCCAATGCTGACAGGATCAAGACAGGAGAAACCCAGGAGCTAACTGGCCAATCAGTGATCTCCAGGTTCAATGTGTGACTGTCTAAAAAACTAGCCTAGTTGAACAATAAAGAACGACATCCAGTACCAACCTCCACATCCACGTGCGTACATATGCATCTGCACATGTGCACACACATACATGTGCACATGAGTTAATGAGATAAGCTGGTGTGTGGTACACACACAGCATGCTTGAGAATCTGGGTTCAATACCAGCACCAAGAGGAGAAGAAAAAGAGTTAGTAGCCAGGCGTGGTGGCGCACGCCTTTAATCCTAGCACTCGGGAGGCAGAGGTAGGCAGATCTCTGTGAGTTCAAGGCCTGCCTGATCTACATAGTGAGCTCCAGGCCAGCTGGGACTAAAGGGAGACCCTGTCTCAAAAAGACAAAAAAGCCGGGAGTGGTGGCGCACACCTTTAATCCTAACACTTGGGAGGGAGAGGCAGGTGGATCTTTGTGAGTTCAAGGCCAGCCTGGTCTACAGAGTGAGTTCCAGAACAGCTGGAGATACAGGAAGACCCTGTCTCTAAAAGACAAAAAAAAAAAAAAAAAAAAAAAAGAAAGGGAAGGAAGGAAGAAGGAAGGAAGGAAGGAAAAAAGAGTGGAGTTCCAGGACAGCTGGAGATACAGGAAGACCCTGTCTCTAAAAGACAAAAAAAAAAAAAAAAAAAAAGAAAGGAAGGAAGGAAGGAAAAAAGTTAGTGGAAAACCTTGTGCCTCAAACTTCTGGGTCTTTCCTTGACTTCTGGTTTTGTCCACTAGCCACAGAGTGGGATTAAGAACTCAGTCAAAGCCAGGTGTGGTGGCGTATACCTTTAGTCCTAGCACTTGGGAGGCAGAGGCAGGCAGATCTCTGTGAGTTCAAGACTAGCCTAGTCTACATAGCGAGTTCCAGGACAGCTGGGGCTACAGAATTATAAAAAATATATACAAAAAGACCAAAAATAAATAAATAAAACAAATCGGTTGCGCTGGGCATGATGGCACATACCTCAAAGTTACACCACTTGGAAGGCAAAGGCAGATAGATCTCTGTGAGATCAAGGCCAGCCTGGTCTATGTAGTGAGTGCCAGGCCAGCTGGGGCTACAGAAAAACCCTGTCTCAGAAAAAAGAAAAAGAAGCAAATCATCAATGAGCTAAGTGTAAAATATGGAAGTGTAGAATGTAGACATCAGTCACTCCATTATTCATCTGCCTCCTCACAGACCTCTTGAGGACTCCTCCCTATTAAAACCCCTAATTGAGGGCTGGAGAGATGGCCTAGCATTTAAGAGCACCGACTGCTCTTACAGAGGACCTGGGTTTGATTCCCAGCACCCACATGGCGGCTAAGAACCATCTTTAACTCCAGTTCCAGGGGAATCTGACACCCTCTTCTGTCATCCGTGGCATTGCACGACACAGGTGCACAAACCTACATGCAGACAGTACATTCATACACATAAAAAAAATAATTAATTAATTAAAAAAAGAATGAAAAAAAACCCTAATTGACAACCCAGAATGTGAAATCCTCCAAAATCCAATGTTTTGAGTTTTTGGTTGAATTTGCGATGTGCAACTTGTGAAGTCTATACTCATACTCCAAAATCAAAAAATTTCTGAAATTGGAAACATTTCTAGACTCACGAATATGAGATAACAAATAATTTAACCCATAGTTGGGCAGGGGGTCATACCTCACAATTAGAAATTAGGCTAGATAGTAACTTTACAGATGCTTTTGAATAGTCAGGTCCTGGCCACAAATAGCTTTCTCTTTTCCTTTCTTCTGTGTTATGTTTTCTTCTTCTTTTTAATTTTTATTGAATTTTTGTGATTTTTCCCACAATGTAGTTTGATGGTATTCAGATCCCCTCCTCTATCCACACACCCCAGTGCCCTTCACCCAATTTAATGTACTCTCGTATATATTATACGTATATCACAGCCTATAAAGTCTGATTTGTGTCACCAATGTCCTTAATTGTGAGTCTATCCGCTGGGCCCTCCAAGAGTCCGTCCCTGTAAGGTTGTCTTTGACTCCTCCCAGCAGATGCCAGTTGCCAGTTCCTTAGGTCGGTTGGGATTTCTTACCCATTTCCTCATGGCTATGCTGAGATTTTGTGTGGTTTGAGCTTGCATAGGACTTGTGCGTGTTGTCACCATTGCTGTGAGTCCATATGAGCAACTGACCAGCTGTCTGGAAGACTCAGTTTCCTTGGGTCACCCATTCACTCTGCTCTTAGAATTTTTCCGCCGTCTCTTCCACAATGATCCCTGAGCCTTGGGAGGCAGAGCTTTGAAATAGGTGTCCTAACCAGGAATACACATTCTGCAGCCTCTTGTTCTCTCTGCACATTGGGCAACGGTGGGTTTCTGTATTCATCACCATCTGCTGCATAAGGAAACTTCTCTGGTGAAGTTGAGACATGCATCATTCTATATGTAGAGAGGTTGCATTGGAGATGTGTCACTCAGGGTCAAGAGTCTCACAGACTCTTATTCTCTGCATTTGATGAGTTCTGAAACTCTATAATAATCTACATCTGTTGCAAAAAAAAATAAGCTTTGATGAGTGAAAAGTACACTTGTATATAAATATGAGGATGCATGCTTAGAATAAATTAAGAAATTATGTTTGTCTAGGGATGTGGCAAAGGTAGGATTTCCTCTAGGATTTATGAAGTTTCCAGCCATTTGTATTTGGCTATCTTTACAGTACCACACATGAGTTCCCTCATATAACTGGGTTAATGTGCCTATAGCCACTATGTTGGTGGTACTGAAATGTATAAGACATACACATATTAAAAAATAAATACACATATTTTATTTGTGCTGGGGAACATTTGATGTCTGGTTTGAATGTTCATTTTTAACCTCCATGGAAACTTGTTTGATCTAAGTGTCCACTTAGCATAGAGGCAGACATCTCAGAAGCCAGTAGGTATTTCCTATATTCTTCCGAATTTGTGGCTGAGGCTGATCCTGGCTAAGTGACTTGGAGAACATGGTGCAATGGATGAGAGAGCAAAACTTTATTACAGCAAAGTGCTCATGGCTTGGTTAGTGGCCCACACCCCTAAAAGAAGTGACCAAGAAGATATAGGAAAGTTTTCTAATGCAGATCCATTGGTTCCACTTAAGTAGATGACTAAAAGACTTACCATGAGAGTTGAGACATGCATTGTAAACCTGTTTGGGCAGGAAGTTATAGATGTAATTCTGGGCATGGCTACCAATTACCAATGTAATTCTGGGCATGGCTCCTTTACACTGACTAATTTAATGAGCTCCACCTTTCTTTCCTCTTTCTCCATCTTTCTTCCTTCTCACTCCACCCTTCTACCCCAAAGCCTAGACTCATGCTGGATCCCTTCTGTGAACTTACATTAGAGATTTGTTTGGTTGTTTTTTTGTCTTGAGACAAGGTTTTACTATGTATCCCTGGCTGGCCTGGAACTCACTTTGTACACCAGGCTGGCCTTGAACTCAGAGATTTGCCTGCCTCTGCCTCTAGAGTGCTGGAATCAAGGGTGTCTACCACTACACCTGGCTTCATTGACTTTTTGGGGGGTCTTTTTGAGACAGGGTCTCTCTGTAGTCCCAGCTGTCCTGGAACTCACTATGTAGACCAGGCTGGCCTTGAACTCAGAGATCTGCCTGCCTCTGCCTCCTGAGTGCTGGGATTAAAGGTGTGTACCACACCTGGACTTATTTTTATTTTTATTTACTTTTTTATTTTTATTTTTATTTTTTTTGTCTTTTCGAGACAGGGTCTCCATGTAGCCCCAGCTGTCCTGGAACTCACTCTGTAGACCAGGCTGGCCTTGAACTCACAAAGATCTGCCTGCTTCTGCCTCCCAAGTGCTAGGATTAAAGGTATGCGCCACTATGCCTGGCTTATTTTTATTTATTTTTATTTTTTTTTAATTTTACTTATTTCTGTATGTGCATGAATGTACTGTCTGCATGCAGGTCTGTGCACCGTGTCGTGCAATGCCACGGAGGTCAGAAGAGGGTGTCAGATTCCCCTGGAACTGGAGTTCTTCTGGAATTGGAGTTTCAGACGGTTCTCAGCCGCCATGTGGGTGCTGGGGATCGAACCCGGGTCCTCTGTAAGAGCAGTCGGCGCTCTTAACGGCTACGCCATCTCTCCAGCCCCTTATTTTTATTTTTAAGGGTATATTTGAACTCAGGAATGGATAGCCTTTATTCTGGGAAATGTCACTGTTTATTATAAGGGGATGCAGGACAGAATTTGAATCTTCAGAAACTCCCAGTTCATTTGAAAGAATCAAGAGATAGAAGTGTGAAATGGGAGTTGAATACATGCTCTAGAATGCAAGCATTCTAGGGTTTTGGGCAATGAAGAGGGGTGAACAGTACAGTGACTGACACCTATAAAAGGTTTTTTGTTTGTAAACTAGAAGACTTCCAGAGTGAATTTCTGTGTAATAAATGACTCTAGAGCCAGGAGTGGTGGTGCACATCTTTAATCTGAATACTTGAGAGGCAGAGACAGGCAGATCTCAGTGAATTCAAGGCCAGCCTGGTTTATATAGCACATTCCAGGGCAGCCAAGGCTGCATAGTAAGACCCCTGTCTGAAAAAAAAAAAAGTTATATTGTTGCTACTCCCAAAAATGCTGAATGTGGTTGCACACACCTGCCATCCCAGGACTCAGGCGTCAGAGGCAAAAGGACTGGAAGCTCAAGGTCATTCTCAGCTACATAGTGAGCCTGAGGCCTGGATAGAACATAGGGTTTGCTACATGCTAGGAAAACACTACCAACTAAGCTGCTTCTCTGGTCCAGATTTTCCTTTTTAAATATGCCTGTCTGCCGGGCGTGGTGGCGCATGCCCTTAATCCTAGCACTCTGGAGGCAGAGGCAGGTGGATTTCTGTGAGTTCAAGGCCAACCTGGTCTACAGAGTGAGTTCCAGGCCAGCTGGGACTACAGGGAGACCTTGTCTCGAAAAGACCAAAAAAAAAAAAAAAAAACCATAAATATGCCTGTCCAATTTTCTCGTTACTTGGGTATAATGATAGTCATTTATTCAGAGTGGAATTCCTTTGACTTAACAATAGAAATAAAACCCATGAAGTGCAAGCCTGGAGGCAGTCTTCACATGACCACTGAATTGTACCACTTTCCTATTAGGAAGCTCAGTGGACATGCTGTACACATTTGCCAGGTGCTCAGGACTGGACTTGATCTTTGGTCTAAATGCGTTACTAAGAACTGCTGATTTGCGATGGAACAGCTCCAACGCTCAGCTCCTGCTGGACTACTGCTCCTCCAAGAACTATGACATCGCCTGGGAACTGGGCAATGGTACGTACCGCTGGACACTTCATGAGGAAATTGTCTCCATGTTATTTTTCCTATGTTGACATTCTTTTCCATGTTAGCAAATAGACTTCTGCCTAGAGACAGACACTCTTCCTGCAACTTGCTATGTAGATCAGACTGGCCTCGACCTCACAGAGATCTGCCCGCTTCTGCCTCCTGAGTGTGGAATTAAAGGTATTCACTAACACACCCAGCAAATTTTTAAAATTACACTTATCTGTGTGGCAGGAGGCTGTGCAGTAGCAGGGGTGTGGAGGTCAGAGGGCTGCTTTCAGGAACTGGTTCTCCTTTCACCATGTGGCTCCAGGTATAGACTCAAGTTGGCACCCTCTTCTATCTTGCCAGACTCTAGACAGTCTTGCAAGTTGTTCAACAGCAACTTTTAGAACTGCATTTGGGAGGAAGCTCCATATATATTTTTTCCAGAATCTATTGCTAATCCCAGTTTGTGTGTGTGTGTGTGTGTGTGTGTGTGTGTGTGTGTGTGATGTGTCCCAGTATACTCACAGCACTCACTGGTGTGTGTACATGTAGAGACCACAGATAATTCTAAGTGTCTTCCTCTATCAGAGATAATTCTAAGTGTCTTCCTCTAGCAGAGATAATTCTAAGTGTCTTCCTCTATCACTGTCCACTTTATTTTTCGAGGCTGGCCAACAAGCTCCCAGGATCCTCCTGTCTCTGCCTCCCAGCACTGAAATTATAGGCACACTACAAAGCCCAGCATTTTATGTGGGTGCTGGGGATCTGAACTCAGGCTCTTTTGCTTTCACAGTAAGCACGTTACTCACTGAGCCATCTCCTTAGCCTTTATGTTGTTGGTGGAGTTTACATTTTTTTTTTTTTTGTCTTTTTGAGACAGGGTCTCCCTGTAGCTCCAGCTGTCCTGGAACTCACTTTGTAGACCAGGCTGGCCTTGAACTCACAAAGATCTGCCTGCCTCTGCCTCCTAAGTGCTAGGATTAAAGGCGTGCGCCACCACGCCCAGCTGGAGTTTACATTTTCTTAAGAACTGTTTATTTGTGTACGATGGGATGGGGCACACAGCACAGCGTGTGCACACGCAGAGGTCAGAGGACAATTTTGTGGATCTGGTTCTCTGCTTCCCCCTCCACGTGGGCTCTGGGGCTCTAACTCAGGTCATCAAGCTTGCATGGCAAGCACCTAACCTGCTGAGTCATCTTGCTGCACATCCTTATGTTGTTTTGAGGAAAGCAAAACTACCAAATCCATCGGCCTCTCCAGCTCCCAGAGTCCCTTGAGATTTGCAGTCTCTTAAAGTGGTTAGCAAGCTAGACTCAGCAAACCTGGGAATCTGGCAGCCTGAGTTTGCTTTTCCTTTCCTTTCCTTGTTTCTCAACTTGTCAGGTTGTTTTTGCAGTCCCATTCCATCCTTCATCATGTGGTCAAGGGCTCTAGAAGTCACCAGCATAGAATCCTCCTCAGGTCAACCTCAAGTGTCTGTCTCTTCACACTTTTTTTTGCAAGAAACTTAAAAGTAGCAAGTTAATGACTAATATTTACTCAGAACATTTATTAAATTTTGTGTGCATCAGAAAGTAAAGCTAAATATGAACTGCAAAATGAAATGTAGTGACTTGATGAGCACATGCTGTTGAAGATAGGCCCTGTCCTGCACATAAATGTCTTCTCCCTGCACTTTTTCCTTTTTCCTTTCCTTCTTTTCATGTGTATGTTGCACATGCACAAAGGCTAGAGGACAACCTGAAGTGTGATTCCTTGGCCTGGACCTCACCTTGTAGACTAGGCCGGCTGGTCATCAAGCCCCCGGGATCCTGTTTATACTTCCCAGTGCCCTGCTTACAAATGTGCCAGCACCATTACTGGCTTTTTCCACAGGGATTTTTGTAATCAAACTCAAGGTAAGCACTTGACTGAGCTCTCTCTCTAGCCCTCTTTTTCTTCCTTTCTTTTTAAATAAGTAAATTGGGTCATCAAGTACTGGATAGCAACTATTTTCTCTAAGTATTGAGTTAATATCTCCCTTTCTAAACTTCAGTTTGTGTACTAGCTCCTCATACCTTGGATACAACATTAAATATTTATGATTCTGAAATTCATAACCAGGAGTCCTTTCCTTCCTTTTTTGAGACAGGGTCTCCTTCTAGCCTCAGTTGGCCCAGAACTCACTATGTAGACCAGGCTGGCCTTGAACTCAGAGATCCGCCTGCCTCTGCCTCCAGTGCTGGGATTAAAGTCACATGCTACCACACCTGGCCTAAGTCTTCTTTCTTGATTTTGGACTCCAGATTTATAATTTGGAAGATATTTGTTGCTGGTTTGTGTTTAAATAATGTTTAGCTTGAGAACTGCTATCTTTCAGAGCCTAACAGTTTCTGGAAGAAGGCTCACATTTCCATCAATGGATTTCAGTTAGGAGAAGATTATATTGAGTTGCATAAGATTCTAAGAAAGTCAACTCTCAAAAATGTGAAACTCTATGGTCCTGATGTTGGTCAACCTCGAGGAAAGACAGTTAAGTTGCTGAGAAGGTAAGAATTAGAGGTGGCTAGAACAACTTTGCTTTTTTATATAATTTTATTTATGTGTATGAGTGTACTGTCTGCATGTAGGTTGGTGCACCTGTGTCGTGCAATGCCATGGAGGTCAGAAGAGGGTGTTGGATTCCCCAGGAACTGGAGTTAAAGATGGTTCTTAGCCACCATGTGGGTGCTGGGAATCGAACCCGGGTCTTCTGCAAGAGCAGTCAGTGCTCTTAACCGCTGAGCCATCGCTCCAGCCCCAGCTTTGCTTTATTAACAAAGAAATATATATTTAGAATTAGCAGCCGGACCGAGTTTAGATGATCCTAATTTTGTTGGCGACACCCAAAGCTTCATCACCAGGATCCAGTCAGACACAGGCCTTTTCTCCATCAGGTCTGACTGATCAAAGCATTGACTTTGGTCACATGATGTCATGGAATTTTTTCACAGCCTGTTTTCTCTGGTGCTTGTTGGCCTTGACATCTACAGTGAACACAAGTGTCATCCTTCTTCATGGATGGTCCAGTGCTCAGGGGGAACTGAGTGATGGCCTAGTGGTCGGGCTTGTTTCTCCTGGGGATGCTCTTGTGAGGGTATTTGGGCTGCCTCCAGAGTCCTAGGGTCTTGGGCCCTCAGGAGGGGGGGTGACATGCAGATCTTTTTGTGGCTACAGATGCTTGTCAGCCCTGCTTTCTGGGCCTTCAATGCCTTTGCTTTGGCTTCAGCTTTGAGAGGGACAGGAGCTTCCTTCTTCCTTCTTCGGTACCAACTCAGCCAAAACAGAATCACTGTTCATAAAGAAAAATGACCGTCTCTGGTAGCCCACGTATTATTAAAAAACTTTGTTGCTTAACTGTATGATTTACCAAGAGAAGAAACATTGGCTTCAAATTCCAAGGATTCTGGGATGAAGAGCACCTGTGGTTAGGAAATTTTTGTTTCCTGAGACTAGCATTATAATCAGCCATTCCTAGGGAATGGAATTCTGAAAATGTACGTGGGTTTGAGGACTAAATGATACTGACATGGAACTTTTGTTCTAGTTTCCTTAAGGCTGGTGGAGAAGTGATTGACTCAGTTACATGGCATCAGTAAGTACACTCATTGGTTTGATATCCCCATTATTAACTTCAATTTGTTTTAATAACCCCTCATGCCTCAATTATATAATTATAGTTATATACTTATATATAAATTAAGAATAGCAGGGCTGGAGAGATGGTTCAACAGTTAAAAGCACTGGCTGCTCTTGCAGAGAACCCAGGTTTAGTTCCCAGCACCCACATGATAACTCACAACCATCTATAACTCCAGTTCCAGGGCATCTGACACCCTTTTATAGCCTCCATGGGCACCAGACATACACTTACCTATGTGCAGGCAAAACACTCAGACATATAGACATAAAATAAAACAAATGTCTTTTATATAAAAAGAGTAAAAATTCATGGGTTAGAGACACAGCTCAGTGGTTAAAAGTACTTGCTTCTCTTGCAGAGGACCTGGTGTGCTTTCATCACCCACGGTGGCATGCAACCACCTATTACTCAAGTTCGATGGGAACTTATACCCCCTTCTAGACTCCACATAGTGTACATAAGTTCATGTAAGCACACACATAAAAATAGAATAAATATTTTTAAAAGAATAGGAATTCTTTTTTATAAATTTTATTTTTTTATGTGAATAAATGTACTGTCTGCATGTAGATTTGTGCACCTGTGTCATGCAATGCTGCAGAGGTCAGCAGAGGGTGTCGGATTCCCCTGGAGCTGGAGTTAAAGATGGTTCTCAGCCGCCATGTGGGTGCTGGGAATTGAACCCAGGTCCTCTGCAAGAGCAGTTGGTGCTCTTAACTGCTAGGCCATCTCTCCAGCCCCAAGAATAGGAATTCCAATTCCAGGGTATCTGATGCCCTCTGTGATCTCCATGGGCATTTCACAACATGGGTGCACTTACATACATACTTGCAGCAAAACACTCAAACACATAAAATAATCACATAAAATCTTTTTATTATTTTATTTTATTTTTAACATATATTTGGTCTTTATGGTTTTTTTTTTTATTTTATTTATTTTCGTATGTGTATGAATGTACTGTCTGCATGCAGGTTTGTGCACCTGTGTAGTGCAATGCCATGGAGGTCAGAAGAGGGTCTCAGATTCCCCTGGAACTGGAGTTAAAGACTGTTTTCAGCAGCCATGTGGGTGCTGGGGATCGAACCCGGGTCCTCTGCAAGAGCAGTCGGCGCTCTTAACTGCTAGGCCATCTCTCCAGCCCCACATAAAATCTTTTAAAAGTTTGCAAACTTGGGGGCTGGAGAGATGGCCTAGCGGTTAAGAGTGCCGACCGCTCTTACAGAGGACCCGGGTTCGATCCCCAGCACCCACATGGCGGCCGAAAACAGTCTGAAACTCCAGTTCCAGGAGAACTCCAGTTCCAGGGGAATCCGAGACCCTCTTCTGACCTCCGCGGNTTAAAAAAGAAGTGAAGGATAGGGCTGGAGAGATGGCCTAGCGGTTAAGAGCGCCGACCGCTCTTACAGAGGACCCGGGTTCGATCCCCAGCACCCACGTGGCGGCTGAGAATCGTCTGAAACTCCAATTCCAGGAGAACTCCAGTTCCAGGGGAATCCGAGACCGTCTTCTGACCTCCACAGCGTTGCACGAAACGGGTGCACAGACTTGCATGCAGACAGTACACTCATACACATACAAAAATAAATAAAGTTTTAAAAAAAAAAAAAAAAGTTAAAAAAAAAAGTTAAAAAAAAAAGTTTGCAAACTTAAAAGTAGGAATTCTTGATGTTGAAAAACTAATGCTAGTTATACTTATTTCCTGTTTTCAAGAAATTATCTTCACTGAACTGCTAATTGGCTTTTTTTTTCGGGGGGGGGTGTTTTTGAGGGTCTCCCTTTAGTCCCAGCTGGCCTGGAGCTGGCTCTGTAGGCCAGGCTGGGCTTGAACTCATAGAGATCTGCCTGCCTCTGGCCTCAAAAGTGCTAGAATTAAAGGCGTGCACCACCACACCCGGCTGCTAATTGACTTTTAAAAGTTCAGGGAGTGAGCAGTGTGTGGTGTGCCTTTGATCGCAGCACTCGGGAGGCAGAGGCAGGCAGATCTCTGTGAGTCCAAGGCCAGCCTGGTCTATAGCAAGTTCCAGGCCAGCTGGGGATACAGGGAGAACCTGTCTCAAAAAGACCAAAAGAAAAAAAAAGTTCTGGGACTGGAGAAATAGCTCAGCAGTTAAGAGCAGTTCCTGTTCTTCCAACTGGGTTCTGTTGCCAGCAGCCAGGGAGTGGCTAACAATCATCTGTAACTCCAATTCCAAGAGCTCCAACTCCTTCCTCTGGTCTCCTCCAGCACTGCATGCATGTGGTGCACTTACGTAGATGCAGACAAAACACTCATAAACTCGTGCACATAAATTAAAATTTTGGGGGGCTGGAGAGATGATGCAGCGGCTAAGAGCACTGACTGCTCTTGCAGAGGACCCGGGTTCAATTCCCAGCACCCACATGGTGGCTAAGAACTGCCTTTAACTCCAGTCCCAGGGGGAATCCGATGCCCTCTTCTGACCTCCTAGGCATTGCACGACACGGGTGCACCAACCTACATGCAGACAACACACCCATACACATAAGAAGTTTGAATTGTTCCCTTATTATAGTACTGAAATTGTGTACTTAATCTATCAAATCATGTTCATGCCCCGATTTTATGTACTTGTATCAATAAACATTGTGGGGGGGGGGAGAGAAAAAAAAGTGGGGAAGTGGAGAAGAAGCCCAACCTTAGCTGAGGAACTACTGGCAACCAATAATCACTGAGAGTCCATTTTCTCTGAGGATGTGACACTAGATAGGTTAACCAGGCTCCAGTGGATGGATAGACAACAAAGGGTATTTGGGGACACAAACTTGATTTGATAGCCCTTAATATATATGACATCTGCAAAACACGGTGGGGGGGGGGGCTATAAGAAGGATGCAGACGGGGAGAAGGGCTAAATATGATCAAAATATGTTGTATGAAATTCTCAAAGATACAATAAAAAATTGAGAAAAGGAAAAAAAGTTAGAAAAATTCAGGTAATGGCTCAGTGGTTAAGGGCACTGACTGCTCTTACAGAGGACCCAGGTTGATTTCCAGCACCCACATGGCAGCTAACAACCATCCATACTCCAGTTCCAGGGGATGTGATGCCGCCTTCTGACCTCTGCAGGCATTGCATGACACAGGTATATTCAAACAAATGCAAGCAATACACTTATACACACAAAATTAAATAAATAAAATATTTTTTAAAAATTCAAGTAAGAAACAAGTAGTATCTCCAGCAATATTTTCCCAGACTTTTGGTATTAATTTTAATAATCTTGATGTTAGTTTAAATAATGTGGTAGTTTCTACAAACATCAAAGCACATGGCCTACTAAGCCATGGAACACAGAAGTAGGTAAAACCAGTTGCTTGCTGAAAGAATGGGTAACCCAGAGCACCTGTATTTCTGGCCGTCTTAAGGTTATTTGGAAACAATCGTCTCTTCTCTGTGGCCCCTTTCGTCTTTGTTCCTCTCTAGAACTTCTGCCTTCTTTAAAAAAAAAAATGAGGATGAAAATATAAGGGAACAAGGTTAAAAATGGACTCAACAGCAGAAAGTAAACTTTTTTTTTTCTGAATAATTTAGCTACTATTTGAATGGACGAGTTGCTACCAAAGAAGATTTCTTAAGCCCTGATGTGCTGGACACTTTTATTTTATCTGTGCAAAAAATTCTACAGGTAATAGTCTCTCTAAATTTTTCGTGTCAAATCGATCTTTATTTTGTAGTCTAATGAAGTCTAAATTCTATAGGTATATGCATTTAGAAAAAGAAGTACATGATTTTTTTTCTAATTTTAAAGGGTAAGCATTATGGTTTTTTATTTTTTGGTTTTTTCAGACGGGTTCTTACTATGTATCCCTGGCTGGCCTTGATCTCACTATGTAGACCGGCCTGACCTTGATCTCACAAATATCCTCCTGCTTCTGCCTCCCAAGTGCTGGGACTAAAGGCATGTGCCACTATCCCTGGCAATGTGTATTACATCTTATTTACCATTGTTTCCTCCTTAGTATTGGACCTTACCTATTTATGGTAATTAGCAATTTAAAATATTTCTAATAGCTTTTCAGTAGAATTAATAATGACCACATTTATGGATTTATTTATAAATCCTTCACACCCTAATAGGCCGATAAAAGAAAACAGCCCAAGACCTTAAATGGCTATAATGTATTTTGCAACTATACAGGTAGATGGGTCTGGACAAACAAGGCTTTGCATGCTGTTAATCTTCAACACCACAGTGGTCCTCTTGTTTGCAGTTACCATAGAGACTTTTCCTGTACCCTAGGTGATTGAGGAGACGAGACCAGGCAAAAAGGTCTGGCTAGGAGAGACAAGCTCTGCGTATGGTGGTGGAGCACCCTTGCTGTCCAACAGCTTTGCAGCAGGCTTTATGTAAGTGAAAGTGCCCTGGCTTTGGGCTCAGATTATACCTCTTCTCCAGGCTTCCCCTAATGTTGGCCCCAAACCACATCAAAGACGTTCTGTAGCAGAGCATCAAAATCTGTACCAGGTCTTATAAAAAAGTAGTTTACTGCAGCATGAGTTCCAGGACAGCTGGGACTACAGGGAGACCCTGTCTCAAAAAAGACAAAAAAAATAAAAAAAGTAGTTTACTAAAGCTTGTTGGACATCTCTAATAGGTGTCCCTAAGCAACCATTGTTTTAGAAAATTTGGCTGGGCATGGTGGCACAGGCCTGTAAGTCTAGCTTCTTAGGAAGCTGAGGCAAGAAAATTACAAGTTCAAGGCTTGTCTGGGCTATAGAGTAAGTTCAAGTGTAGACTGGGCAACCTGTCTTAAAATTTAAAAGTAAAATGAAGGAGGGCTAAAGATATTGCTGTGTGATAAGGCGCTTGTCTAGAATGTTCATAGGCCCTAGGTTTAATCCCCAGTACTATAAAGAGGAGGAGGAAGAGGAAGAAAAGAAATTTGATTCCTTTTATGCCCTATTAATGTCAAAGAATTTATATTAGCTTTCTGTTGCTTTAACAAAATACCTGAGATAAACAATGTAATTTATATGTATTTTACGTATATGAATGTTTTGCCTGCATGTATGTAAATGGACTATGTGCATGCAGTATCTGTGGAGGTCAGAAGTGGGAATTGGATCCTCTGGAACTGGAATTATAAAATGGTTGTTAGCTATGATGTAAGTGCTGGGAACTGAACCTAGGTCCTCTGCAAGAACAGCTAGTGCTCTTAACTGCTGAAGTGTCTCTTCAGCCCCCAAATAAACTATTTTTATTTATTTTATTTTATTTTTTTGTCTTTTTGAGACAGGGTCTCCCTGTAGCCCCAGCTGTACTAGAACTCGCTATGTAGAACAGGCTGGCCTTGAACTCCCAGAAATCCATCTGCCTCTGCCTCCCACCAAATAAATAATTTAAAAAGATGACCAAAAAAACAAAACAAAAACCTGAAGCCAGGCATGATGGTGCATGCCTTTAATCCTAGCACTTGGGAGGCAGTGGCAGGCGGATCTTTGTGAATTCAAGGCCAGGTTGGTCTACAGAGCGAGTTCCAGGACAGCTGGGGCTACAGGGAGACCCTGTCTCAAAAAAGACCAAAAAAAAAAAAAGGAGGAAAGATTTTATTTTGGGTCACACTTTCAGAGGTTTTAGCCCATGATCACTTGGTCCTATGGTCTTTGGGTTTGTGGCAAAGCTGCAAGAACTATGTGGTGGAAGGAACAGGTTACCTCATGAGTGATGGGAAGCTGAAAAGACAAAAGGAAGTGGGGCGGGGGTCCTGATAGCCCCTTCCAGGGCATGCCCCTCATAGCTGCTTCTTCCAACTAGTCCATTCTTCCTAAAGTTTCCACTCCCTCACAAGAGCGCCATTAGCTGAGGACAAGCGTCAACGCATGAGGCTTGGCACACATGAAGGTCCAAACTATAACAGAGCCCTTTCTAAGAAGACATTTACTGTTAGCTGTGCCAGCGCTTGCCTATCATCCCAGCACTTGGGAGTTCATGGTAGGAGAAGGAAAGAAGGCAGGACAGTCAGGGGAAAGAGACTGGAAGGAAAGGAGGATGAAAAGATGCATTCAGAGATTTGGCTTTGAGGATACTTAGAGTGTGCATATGGCTATATTTCAGATTCTCAAGAACTTTTGGAGCCTCACCACTAAGGTGAGGTCACACCCAAGAGATCACCAATGAACCTGAGGATTTGCTTTAGCAGTGACCCCTTGTCAACACAGAAAACACATCACTATTAAACCACAGCCTTTCCATTTCTTGTCCCCAATATTTGATGTTAACATTAATATCACAACATAAGACAATACAACCTTAAAATCCCACGGGCTTTAAAAAAGTCAAATACTTTAAATGTTCAAAGTCTTTCTTAAAAATCTCTTAACTGTGGGCTCCTATAATATCCAAAACAAGTACTCTCACTTCAAAAGGGAAGAATTGGGCACACCTAAACAAAACCAAAGTCCAACAAGGTAGCTCAAGGCTGGACATCTGGGATTCACTCAATGATCTTCTGGGTTGCAAAGGGTTTTGGCAGCTCTACTTCTCTGGCTCTACAGCACACACAGCTCATCTCACAGGCCCAGGATGGCTCCGTTCCTCTCCTGTTGATGCCTTTGGCAATCATTCCATGGTCCTGCCATTTCCAAAAACTGGGGATTTTGAAACCAAGGCTGCACCTTCTCCAATCTTCCGGCTCCTCGGAATGCAAAGTCTCAGATTCTCTCCATGACCCCTTCAATCCTGGGGTCCTTAACACCAACCGAGGCTGCACTTTCACCAATGGCCTTTCCTGGCCTCTCACAGTGCCAAGCCTCAGCTGTTCCCTGGGATCCCTTCACATTTCAACATCAGAGCCATGCAGGAGACTCATATTACCAAGTCTTGTCCCCAGCCTGAGATGGAGGCTCAGGCCCTCTCTGGACCACAGCTTTTATGTGCTGACCCTTGGGAAATACTTCCCAGATTTCACTCAATGGTGCTGGTCTCTTGTTACAGCTGATTTTTCAGCTCCAGCTAACCATTAATTGTCCTAGTGAAACAAAGTTTTCAAGTCAGGTTCTGGTATTATTATTATTATTATTATTATTGTTGTTGTTATTAGGTCTTTTTGAGACAGGGTAGTCCCAGCTGTCATGGAACTCACTGTGTAGACCAGTCTGACCTTGAACTCACAGAGATCTGCCTGTCTCTGCCTTCCGAGTGCTGGGATTAAAGGTGTGCACCACCATGCCAGGTATTCTGGTTGCTTCTTAATCACAGTGGATTCTATAGCCCCAGATTACCAGAATCCATAGATTCTCAATTCAAAACATCAAACAGCCCTGATAATTTCTGCTTCCCCTTGAAGCTTCACAAGCCAAACCTCCATCACCTACAAGTGTTTTAACATAACCGTTCCAAGCTCTACAGCAACAAACTCTTAAGCAGTCAATGACTTTTTTTTTTTCAGTCAATGACTTTTCAAGCCCAAAGTTTCAAATGCTTCCACGATCCTCCCCCAACACCAAAGTCATGTCTGTCACAGCAATACCTCAATTTTTGTATCAATTTCTGTTCTAGTTTCTTTTCAATTGCTATGCTGAAACATTCTGACCAACAACATGGGAAGGAAAAGGTTAATTTGCTTACATCTCCTAGGTCACAGTTTATCACTAAGGGAGCCCAAGGTAGGAACTCAGGGCAGAAACCTGGAGGCAGGAGCTGAAGCGCAGGCCATGGAGGACTGCTGCTTACCAGCTTGTTCTCCTGGCCGATGCTCAGACTTTCTTATACAGAACAACCTGCTCAGGGTGGCACCACCCACAGTGGGCTGGGCCCTCCCACATCATGCGCCAATCAAGAAAATACTCCACAGAGATCACCACAGGCCAGTCCAATGAGGAAATTCCCCAACTGAGGCTCCCTCAACCCAGGTGTGTCAAGTTGATACTAACGCTATCCAGCACAAGCACCTTGTCATCCACCACCACAAACTTGGTTGCTTTAGACGATGAGTTTACTTAACATTCAACACCTCACTTTCCCAGTTTTAGTCTGTATCCTCACACTGAGATTCCTTCTCTTTCCTCTCCTCACCACTTTTATTATAAGCTAGAATAAAACACAAATGTTGCTTGTTACTTGATGCTCTAGAGGAGTCTCTCATGGGGAGGGGCAGGGGACTGCTAAGGTTACCATCTCATTTGAATGACTTATTGCAGTTAATGCCACGGCTGCGGTTTCCTGATCATTCCTCCCACATAGGTAAACACATCTATGTGTAATTAGAACTCAATAATTTTTGTTTTCAAATCTGAAAAAAAACTGATATCACTCTGTCCCAGGTGGATGGATAAACTGGGCCTGTCAGCCCAAATGGGGATAGAAGTGGTGATGAGACAGGTGTTCTTTGGAGCTGGAAACTACCACTTAGTGGATGAAAACTTCGAACCTTTACCTGTAAGTGATCTTATTTTTCTGATTTTATAAATAGGTGAAAGTCAGATCAGGGCCTCTGGACTAACCTCCTACAAAGAACCAATCCTCTCAGTAAATAGCCAAACGTAGCATGCTGAGCTGGAAGGACCCCTACAGATCATCTATCTTTTGAGTCTTTTCGTGAATTCGAATTTGAATAAAAAACATTTTGCAAAGCAAACAAAGTTAAAATTGCTACCCTAGGACTCAGGAGATGGCTCAGTGCTTGTTGCAAAGCATGAGGGCCCAAATTCAGATCCCCAGAACCCATTTGCGGCCAGGTGCACGAGAGTCCCTGGAAGGTTTGGGGAGAGGCCAGCTTGGTGTATCCAGCAACAAGCAAAGATACCCTCTTTCAAACAAAGATGAAGAGCAACACCCAAGGTAGCCTTCCGACCCTTACAGATCCTCCATGGCACACATGCACCCACATTCACACACATGAAAGTGCACACATGCACACATATCACATGCATGCACACATGCATACACAAACACAGAAAAAGAAAGAAAACTTGCTAAACTATCCAAAAAGTTCAAAAATTTTTAAATGATAGACAGGTGTGGTGGCTCATGCTTAACATCCCTGCTGAGGCAGGGGAATCGTCATGTGTGAGATCAGCCTGTTACATAGTGAGCTCCAGGCCAGCCAAGGCTACAGAGTAAAACACAGAATCAAAAATTTTGTTATAAAGTGATAATTTATGTAACTTCACAACAACATATTTGTTTTAAAAATTATCGCCCTCAGAAGTCTGCTGCTTAAAAAAAAATTATCACCCCAGTAATTGACTATTTTAATAATAATCTTCAAGATACTATGAATACAATTTCATTTCTCCCTATCTCATGTTATATTTGGTGCTAAACCAAGTAATGTAAGCTTTTCTCCAAAATTTTACTTTGTAAGTACATGTGGGGTGTGTGTGGGTATCTGAAGTTGAAGCTATGTAACCATAGCTCTAGGAAGTTTGACCTTGATCTTTCTGGTCTAAAATAGTAACTGAAACCAGGTGTGGTAGCACAAGCCTATAATTCCAGCACGTAGGAGGGAGAAACAGGAAGATGAGAAATTCAAGAGCAGTCTCAGCTACACAGTGAGTTTGAGGCCTGCCTCAACTACATGAGATCCTGTGTCAAAAAACTGAAAACAAACAAAATGGTATTTGAAAATATCTTTTTGGTTTTTGAGGGTTTTTTTGTTTTTGTTTTTGGTCTTTTTGAGACAGGGTCTCCCTGTACCCTAGCTGGCCTGGAACTCTCTATGTAGACCAGGCTAGCCTTGAACTCACAGAGATCTACCTGCCTCTGCCTCCCCAGTGCTGGGATTAAAGGTATGTACCACTATACCAGGCCAAAAAAATTTTTTTAGTTTATGTGTATTGCCTGAATGTATGTAAGTGCACCCATGTCATGAAATGCCCATGGAGGTCAGAAGAGGGTGTTAGATCCCTGGAACCTCAGTTACCAACAGTTGTTGAGTGCCACGTGGGTGCTGGGAATCAAACCCCAGTCCTCTGCTCTTAACTGCTGAGCCATCTCTCCAGACCCTAAGAATAATTCTTAAGGGAATTATTTGAGTATATTTAGTCAGAATTTCAATTTCTATATCTAAAATATTATTATAATTGATTTATTTGTATCCAAACCAAATAAGATCCACATAGTACATTTGACTGATTGATTTGACATCATGTCAGTGGTGGGTTTCACTGTGGCCTTTTCACGAATTCATGTTATTACCCGTGGTTCTTATTTGTCCTCCCCCCACCACCCTGCTCTATCCCTCCTGCCTCCCCCTTTTCGTTTATTTAGTTTCTTAGACAGGGTCTTACTATATAGCCCTGGGTGTTCTCAAACTTGCTATGTAGACCAGGCTGGCCTTGAATACATAGAGATCTGCCTGCCTCTGCCTCCTGAGTGCTTGAATTAAAGGTGTGTGCCACCAGGCCTGGCCAATGGATTGTTTTCTTCAGATATGTTTTCTAGTGAGTTATGGCTCTGTGAGTTACAGAGTCCTTAGGTTGGGAGAATAAATCCGTGCACTTTTCATAGGATAGCCATCTGGCTGTCATTGGCTTGTTAAAATACAACTCAGAAAATAACTAAAGATCTATTCTTGTCCCCTACCCCTTTGAACCACCGTGGCTAGGATTATTGGCTCTCTCTTCTGTTCAAGAAACTGGTGGGTTCCAAGGTGTTAATGGCAAGAGTGAAAGGTCCAGATGGAAGCAAGCTTCGAGCGTACCTCCACTGCACAAACCCCAACCAGTGAGTATGAGACACCCTTCACCAAATAAGTCTGAATGGGTAAGCGTGGGTCTATGACAGCTCTAATCAGTGTCGTCATTCTTTTCTTTTTTGAATTCATGGCAGTATGACATGAGAACCTAACTTCAAAAAATTGCTTATGGGGCTGGGGAGATGGCTCAGCTGGTGAAGCATGAGTACCTGAGTTCAGTCCCCAGTGCTCATGTAGAAAAAGCTGCGTGTGGCAGTGCATGCCTGGTTTTCAGCACTGGGGAGGCGGAGACAGAAGGATCCCTAGGCTGCCCTGGTTGGCCAGTCTATCTGAATCAGTGAGCTCCAGGCCAGCGAGAACCTTGGCCTCAAGTCAATCAGCAATCAGTAAATAAGGTGGAAAGCAAAGAAGACACCCAAGGTCAGCCTCTAGCCTCATGTGCATTAGCTTAAATGTGTACATGGATGTACATAAACACGCATGTATACACACACACACACTTGCTTAAACACAGGCATTTGCACTTCAGCAAGATTTATGTAAAAGTTTTCATTTTTTTAAATTTTATTTATTTATTTATTTATTTTATGTGTAGGAATGTACTGTCTGCATGTAGGTTTGTGCACCCGTGACGTGCAATGCTGCGGAGGTCAGAAGAGGGTCTCGGATTCCCCTGGAACTGGATTTCTCCCGGAGTTGGAGTTACAGATGGTTCTCAGCTGCCATGTGGGTGCTGGGGATCAAACCCAGGTCCTCTGCAAGAGCAGTCGGCGCTCTTAACCGCTAGGCTATCTCTCCAGCCCCTATTCCTTTTATTCTATGTGTATGAGTGTAATGCTTGCATATAGGTAGGTGCAACTTTGTTCTCCAGTGCCCACAGAGGTCAGAAGAGAGTGTCAGACCCTCTAGACCTGGAACTGGAGTTCTCCTGGAATTGGAGTTACAGACGGTTCTTAGCCGCCATGTGGGTGCTGGGGATCGAACCCGGGTCCTCTGCAAGAGCGTCGGTGCTCTTAACCGCTAGGCTATCTCTCCAGCCCTTAAAAGTTTTCATTTTTTATAGTCTGTAATGAAAATACCTCCTTAATTTTGTTAAGAATGATAAACATGTTAAAACCAACCATATTCATATGAATAACTAATTCCTGAAAAGAGTATGAGTGAATATAAATGTGAACATGAATTAATATGAATAAGTAATTCGATGAAAATATTTATTCCCTTGCATCATATGTGATAAGTTTTCTAGGGTAGAATCAAAAGAAGGGGACCAGTATCATCAGCAATCTCACTTTCAAAAGTTATAACTGGGCTGACAGGATGGCTCAGCCAGTAGAGGCACCTGCTTCCAAAGCTAATGACCTGAGTTCCATCCCTAGGACCCACATGGAGGAAGGAGAGAACCAGTTCCTACAAGCTGTCCTCTGACTTCCACATGCATGCCATGGTACATGTGTGTGTACATGCATGGTCACACACACACAAAAATAAATAAGTATAATTTTAAACAATTAAAAAAATTTTAAGTTGTACCTGGGCTAGCAAGAGAGCTCAGCAGGTAAATGCACTTATTTGTAGAGCTGATGACCTGAGTTCAATCCCAGGATTCCACAAGGTTGTGAAAGAGAACCAACTCCCAAGAGTTGTCTTCTGATCTCCAGACATGTGCAGGGATATATGTATGCCCCAGCCCCAAAGTAAATGAAATAAATAATCTTTGTCTTAAGTTGTAATCAAAGTTTCTGGAACAAGAAGCCACTCGGACTTTTGTAACCCCTTTGCTTTAGGGAGCAAAAACTTTGCCCATATTCCAGGGATTTTTTTCTTCTTAGTTTCAATGTGTCATTCCTGATAGGATAATACTAGCTAAAAAAGCCACCTAACATTTCCTGTTTCTGGTGACAGGTGACTCTGAGTGGCAAGGAACTTGCTAGGAAGTCATAGGAAAATGGATTAAATGGATAAATTCTGAAGTTTTAGCAGATTTATGTTTCTTGTTTGTTTTAATTGTTTTGTTTGTGTGCATGTGTTTATGGACATGTTCGTGTGTGTGGATGTACATGTGTATGTGAGTACATGCATACATGTGCATGTGGAGCTCAGAGGACAACCTCAGGTGATATTACTCAGGTGCAGTCCACTTTTTGTGAGAGACAAGGTCTCTGATCTGGAACTCTGCCACAGTCACTAGGCCAGCTGGCCAGCAAGCTCCAAGAGTCCACAGGAGTCTCCTTCCAAGGAGAATCCCAGCCTTCAGTGTGTCCTGGAGAGCTGCCCTCCTACTTGGGAAACAAGTGCTTTACCAATGTAACCATTTCCCAGCCCTGTTTTAGTCTTTCTATAAGGCTAAGAATAGCTCTTGTTTATATAGTTTATAACTTGAATTCACATGAACTAACAATGGACATTGGTGCTTAGTATCTATGATTGTATTCTATTTGAGCTCTTAATAGTTTCAATCAGACATATATCTTATTGAATTAACCTGTTTGTTTTTAGCCCAAGGTATAAAGAAGGAGATTTAACTCTGTATGCCTTAAACCTCTATAATGTCACCAAGCACTTGAAGTTACCCTATCAATTCTCTAACAAACCAGTGGATAAATACCTTGTAAAACCTTTGGGACCTGATGGATTACTTTCCAAGTGAGTAATTTTCTTTGTGGATTCCTAACTTTATATAACTTTATTCATATTTATCAGAATAGAGAGGTGATATTAGGGAGGAAAAAACCAAAAAAGGCAACTATTACATTCTAACATTTCTTAACACTCAGGAACTTTGTATACAAATACTTATTAATAGGAATATAATTCATGGAAGAATGCAAAGTACAGAGATATGGACATAAACTACTAGTAGTTATCTTCTAAGATAATTGTTAGTTCAAAATAATTTCAAGTACCAAGATTCATTCAATGTTAGTTTATTTGTTCCAAAAAGAAATATTTCTTGGTAACAGTCATAGATGTTGACATGCCCATAACTAATTGGTAGTAATAGTGTAGGGGCGGAATAAAACACCACACATAAGAGCCGGGTGGGATCCTCCTACAAGATTTGAATCGATTTTGTATTGGCTAGGGTAAGAAAAATATGGCAGAAATGTACTTGTAGGTGGATTATTTGAAGGTTTTTTTTTTTTTTGTCTTTTCAAGTCAGGGTCCCCCTGTACCCCAGCCATCCTAGAACTTGCTATGTAGACTAGGCTGGCCTTGAATTCACAGAGATCCACCTGCCTCTGCCTCCCTGGGATTAAAGACGTGCGTGCGCCACCACACCCGGCTTTAAAGTTGTTTTAAAATACATTTTGGTTTAAAAAACAAAACTTGAGTGTATCTCATACAGGTAAACATTGAACAGATACCAAAGAATGGCTGCTGTCTTGCTGAGGGCGGCATACAAACATTTTCAGGTTCCTGTGCAATGTGCGTTCAAGGAGCTCTTTTCATCCTGATTCTTGCCATAGTGGATTTTTAAAATGAAGTGTCAAAAATTCTCAGCATCCCATCCTTGCACATGTTGCGTGTGAGATATTTTCAGTGACTGTTCCATGGGACTGTGAGGAAGTACAATCAGCCTGCTTTCTCTGAGCTCTGTCCCCTATAGACAAGCACTGCTTATATTGAGCACCATTCTTTATTTCCCCAAGGCTCCTTAGAAAATATAACTATAATCATATCTCCTCTAATGGGAAAGGGAGGGATCTAGAAGTTTTCTCAACTTCCTCTCCCCAGCTCTTACGGACATTTTAATTTTTATTTTATGTATATGAGTGGTTTCCATATATATGTAAATGCACCCGTGTTATGCAAAACCTGCAGAGATCAGAAGAGGACATCTGATCACCTGGACTGGAGTTACAATTTTTAGCCACCATGTGGGTACTGGAAACTGAACCCAGGTCCTCTGCAAGAGCAGCCAATGCTGTTAACTGCTTAACCATCTCTCCAGCCCCCTCACAAGCATTTTTAATGGGCTACATGTTTATGAAATATCATGATTTGGGGCTGGGAGATGGTTTAGTGATAGAGTGCCTGCCTAGCATTGGGTGAGACCCTGGGCTCTATCTACAGCACTGGGAAAACAAAATCAGCCTGGGATTGATTGGCTCAATGGTAGAGTGCATGTCTGGCATGCAGAGGGCCCTGGGTTTGAGTCCCCAGCACCAAAAACAAACAAATAAATAAAAAGCTAATAGACTCAACCATTTCCCTACTATCATTTAATCCTATTTCTTCCTGCTATAAATAATGCATCTTTCAGTCACAGATACTTGTCTCTATTTGGGTTCTGACTTTTTAAATATTTTTTTTTTTACCGTATTCATGTCTGATGCTGATGACGAAAAAGCGTTTCTGGAGTAACTGAGTCATAGTTAGAGGGTCTTAAAGGATTATTTTGTCCAACTGACCATCCACCCTTTCAAAGCTGTGTTTGCTTCCTTCACTGAAACAAAGCCTCTGAAGGCTGCCGTGCTCTCTGTGGAAAACAGCAGCTTGTCCGTGTATTTGTTGTCCTCCATTCTAGTCTCTAGAACAGAGGTTAGACACTTAACAAACCCCATGCCTGTAACTGAGTAGGTTCGAAGACACCCCACCACACACACACACACACACACACACACACACACACACATGCACACACACACTTTTTTTTGGTACAGGAGTTTGTCATCCACTTGTGTGGTAATTTTTTATGTTAATTTTCAATTTTATTTAACTACCAACTTTTACAAATTAACAATTGCTAAAATATCAAAATGTTAACTTTTTGGGGTAGGGATGGAACCCAGGACCCTCTCCATTGCTAGACAAAGCTCTGCCAACTGGGGGTTTGCTCTCTCCCTTGGCTGGGTTGATGTGGGTTGTCTGCCTTGGGTGCGTCATTCAGCTTTCTTCCTGTTTGCGTCCCACGTCTGCCCTGCTGCTCCTGTATATGTAGCCCCCGCCACCTGATTTATAGCCTCATCTGGAACAATGCTGTGCACCTCATCTTCAAGATGATGGATGTGTGAAGGGCACCTGGGTTGTCTCTGCCCAAAGCTGAACAGGTCCAAATTCACCAGTTATTCTTCTTTCTGCTGAATTGTACCAACTCTATCACATCTGATCCTGTATTTCACACTTACCAATTAGAAAACTGGGGAAATTATGGAAACTGTGTCAACCTTTAACTTCTCTTTGATGAGTATATTATTACTTCTGCTCTTCCTTCTTCATTTGCAAAGTTCCCTAGAGAAGTCTGACAATGACACTCTGTATTAACAGCCCCAGAGTTTAACAGTGGGGACCCTCAAATCAGCTTTTAATTAGGCATTCTTTGGACAGTATCCATTGATGACTCTGAATAGTAAATATTAAATAAGTGTTAGGATGAAAATAATTTTATCACATTATTATTTTCTGTGTGCGTGCGTGTGCATGCACATGTGCAGAGGTCATAAGACAATGTGGGGAAGTCATTTCTTTCCTTCCTCATTGCGGGTCCTGGGAATCAAACTCAGATTGTCAGTCTTAGTGGCAAGTACCTTAATCCTCGGAGCCACTTCACTGGCTCTGAATGAAAATATTTAAATATAAAAACCATACTATATATTTTTCTTAGATAAATTTTGCTAAGATGTCTCTCACTTTTGTCTACTAACTCATTGAACCTTTATTTCATCTGAAAGTTGATCAGTTTGTTTTCCATTTCCTTATCTTCATGTTTCTGTCCTCTAACACTAAACAAGTTGCTACCCTCAAATGAAACCCCACCCTCATTGCCCAACCTGCTGTTGAAACAACTGGCGTATATGGGTGTCTTTAGAGAATCATTTAGATGTGTGTGTAGCTAATTAAACACCCAGCCTCCTGGTACAGCACCTTGTCATGTTCCTCATCTTTTTTTTTTTTTTATTTTTTGTGAGACAGGGTCTCCCTATAGCCCCAGTTGGCCTAGAACTCACTCTGTATACCAGGCTGGCCTTGAACTCACAGAGATCCATCTGCCTCTGCCTCCTGAATGCTAAGATTAAAGATGTGTGCCACCATGCCCGGCTTAAAGTCGGTTCTTAGCCACCATGTAGGTGCTGGGAATCGAACCCAGGTCCTCTGCAAGAGCAGTCGGTGCTCTTAACCACTGAGCCATCTCTCCCGCCCCATGTTCTTCATCTTAAACAGCATTGCTGATTCACAATAACCAGATTTACCTTTAAATTGAGGTAGCAAAACACTAAAAGCAATTCTAGAAGTTTAGTGTGTACTCTTGTAAGGTCCTTCATTTCATGGGAACACTCTAACTACCATCATTTAGAGATGGTTTCAAGACCTATTTTTGTTTGTGGTTTCCTGATGATGGTCATGACATTTCCTCCCCTACCCATCAAGAAATGTATGTGATATGCAGGCATGAAAATGAAAAACAATGCCTGTGGACTGAGTCCAGTGTGGGCTTGGTGGGTCCTGGCACAATCATGGGTACATTGTTTACATGTCTTAAGTTACGGGACTCTGCTGAACATCTAACCAAAGGTATATGGAATCAGCTTTTGTACTCTCTGATCTTTAGTAAGAATAAGGGTGGGAAAGAGCTTTAAAATGGAAATATAAGCCTTTAATCCCAGTACTCTGTAGCCAGAGGCAGGCAGATCTCTGTGAGTTGAAGGCCAGCCTGGTCTAGAGTTCCAGGACAGCTGGGGCTACAGGAAGACCTTGTCTCAAAAAGATCAAAAAAAAAAAAAAAAAAAAAAGAAGTTTTAAGAAAATATGTATATTATACCCATTTTTTAAAGTAAAATATACACATATACATACAAGATAGACTACATATCAAGATATTAAAATAGTTATATAATAGATTTTGTTTTGTTTTGCTTGGGGACAGATTAAGGTAAGATAGGGCTTCCTGTAGCCTTGAACACACTATGTGGTGGAGGATGACCTTGAACACACTATGTGGTGGAGGATGACCTTGAACACACTATGTGGTAGAGAATGACCTTGAACACACTATGTAGTGGAGGATGACCTTGAACACACTATGTGGTGGAGGTAGACCTTGAACACATTATGTGGTGGAGGATGACCTTGAACACACTATGTGGTGGAGGTAAACCTTGAACATACTATGTGCTGGAGGATGACCTTGAACACACTATGTGGTGGAGGATGACCTTGAACACACTATGTGGTGGAGGATGACCTTGAACTCCTGATCCTCCTGACTCTACCTCCTAAGGACTGGGATTACAGATGTGGGCATAGTGGTAAGTATTCTAAATACATTACATGTATTACACATATGGCATAAAGGTAACCGTAATTAATTTTGTCAATAATACAAAAAGCATTTGAGAAAAACGATAAGGATTCTAAGCATGGTAGTTTACACCTATAATCCCAGACCACAGAACAGGAGGCAGGAAGATCACGGTGAGCTCCAGGCCAGCCTGTGCTACATAGTAAGTTCTAGGAAAGCCTGAACTACAGGGTAAGAACTTGTCTCAGGAAACAAGATAAAGATAAACAATCTCTGTGTGTTTCTTTTTCTATAAAAGCCCAGATAGTAAATACGCAGGCTCTGCAACCCAGACAGTCTCTATTCCAATACTCTTCTTGTCAAACAACCTAACCTCACACAGTACTGAAATACAAGTTACCTAACATGGCTACGACAAAAATCACTTTTGATCTAAAATTACTTCACAGTTTTTGTAGGGACGATGGTACATGCACAACCTGCCTAACTCAGGCATTGTCTTTCCTGCTTACAGATCTGTGCAACTCAATGGTCAAGCCCTGAAGATGATAGATGATCATACCCTGCCAGCTTTAACAGAGAAACCTCTCCGCCCAGGAAGTTCACTTGGCTTGCCTGCCTTTTCATATGGTTTTTTTGTCATAAGAAATGCCAAAGTTGCTGCTTGTCTGTGAAAATTAAAAAGCAGACAGTAAGTAGCCCTGAGGTGAAAGATTTCAAAGGTTTAATTGATAAGAATAAAGCAGAACACTAGCTATAGGAAGGCAGGCAGACGTGTTATAAAAGCACTGGAGCTTTGGGAACATTGGGACGGTGTTCAGTGCTAGATGGAGCAGGGTGTTTTGATCTGAGTAGAACGACAGCTAGTGATACTGTATGCCAGACAATGCTTAGCACTTTGCATGTGCTATTTTTAAGGTTATTAAAAATGTGTAGGAATGCACCCCCCAGTATGAGCAGGAATAACTGAAGTTGAGTTTTTAAAGTGACTATTTGTTTTTATTTTTAAAACCATCAGGAGATGGTCAGATTCTTTCCTTCAGGAGCCTCTGCAGGGTCACTGCCCAAATCTCAAAGCTGAAACCTGGCTGTAAAAGAGGAAATACCTGTCCGCACCTTGGCAGGAGCTAGAGTCAGCTGCTATGTCACTTCTCTTTACTGTTTGGGTTTTTGGCAATCATTTATGAGAGGCCAGATGGTTAGACACAATAGTTCAAAAACAAATGAAAACACTGAGTGACAATTTAGAGGAAAGGGATTATGTCAATTTGAAGTTTAAAAAGACAGTGAAGGAGATGGTTGGCCGACTGAGAGGAGAAATTTTAGAAAACACCTACTACTCGTTGCCTTCTGCCAAGATTTACCTTTTCTCTACTATTACTTCTCACTTCACTTGGGAAGCTTTGCACTGCAAGTAACAGAAACCTCTGAGTCAAATGGCTGAGACAATAAGGATTTTGTTTTGTTTTGTTTTGTTTTGTTTTCAGATAGGGGTTCCCTGTAGCCCCAGCTAGTCTGGAACTCACTATGTAGACCAGGCAAGCCTTGAACTCAGAGATCCTCCTGCCTCTACCTCCCAAATGCTGGGATTAAAGGCATGTGCCACCATGCCCAGCAATAAGGATATTTCTAATCCCACATAAATTGTTCAAGTAAGACAAGGTCCAGCCGCCAGGTGTGCCTCAGGGTCCAGCTGCTGGGTGTGCCTCAGGGTCCAGCTTCTTTCCCTGTGCTGGCCACATCCTTGGGCTGGTATCATGATGACTGTACATATAGTCTGTAGATTCATTGAGACCTGATAGCAACAAAGAAAGAGCATGAGTGGCTTTTTTTCTGTTCTCCTCACAGATCTGAAGAGATGTTCCTCAGTGGTTCTCTCAGAAAACCTTTCCTCATGTCTCCTCATGTCTTATAGGTCAGGAATAGGCCATGTGGTCATTTCTCCAGTCACTGCCCATGACAGCAAGATGCCTATATTTAAGTAATACTCCTTTGGAGCAGAGGCCTGGCGGAGACTATAGCACTAGACACTGAACTTCTGTGCTCTTTGTCAGTGACAACAAACGTTTTTCCCCAGTATTTTAATCTTCTCAGAGATTATCATTCTATATGTTTATGCCTGCTATGAATATTATCTCCATTCAGTCTAACCATATTTATAAAGTTAGACATAAAGTTTGGATGTTTCAATAGTCAAAAATTTTTATGTAAGCAGTTTTTATATTTTCACATTTGAAATAAACTAATATTTTAGCCTTAATTTGCATGATCATTATTCTAATAAAGCTATGTGGGAATCACTTACCTAACCTTGTAACTAAAGTTAATCTTAAGCTGGGCGTGGTGGCGCACGCCTTTAATCCTAGCACTTGGGAGGCAGAGGCAGGCGGATCTTTGTGAGTTCAAGGCCAGCCTGGTCTACAGAGTGAGTTCCAGGACAGCTGGGGCTACAGGGAGACCCTGTCTCAAAAAGACCAAAAAATAAATAAAAATAAAAAAATAAAGTTAATCTTATGCTTTGAGATTTGACACTATTTCAGCTTGTTTATAATATAAATAAGAAGGTATGGTGGCGCAGGCCTTTAATCCTAGAACTTGGGAGGCAGAGGAAGGATCTCTGTGAGTTCAAGGCCAGCCTGGTCTACAAAGCAAATTCCAGGCCAGCTACAGGGAGACACTGTCTCAAAAAGACCAAAATAATAATAATAATAACAATAATAATAATAATACAGGGAGACACTGTCTCAAAAAGACCAAAATAATAATAATAATAACAATAATAATAATAATAATTACAACAACAACAACAATATAACCAAGCTTACTAGGCCTTGGGTTCCTATTGTAGCCTAAACGTATAGCTTTAATCTCTCATGACTCTTCCTTGCCCTTGATCCAGAATAATCTGTGTGCATGTATGTGTGTGTGTGTGTGTATGCGTGTGTGTGTGTGTGTGCAGTGTGAAAATATCAAGTGCTGCAAGCAGCAAATATTTATTAAAAACAACAAATTATCCCATTTATATTGTAAACAGCAGGCGAGATTAGACCAGTGGAGTTACAGATGGTTGTTAGCCACCATGTGGGTGCTGGGATCCAAACCCAGGTCCTCTGCAAGAGCAGCCAGTTCTCTCAACCACTGAGCTATCTCTCCGGCCCCCCAAAGCACTTGACTTTGAAGAAAAGGAAACATCAGGCATTACTTCCTACTTCAGTTACAATCAAAGTCTTGTCTACTTTTCTTGTCCTTGTCCCTTTTCCACTTAGTAAAATCAGTGCCTAATTCTTCACTTGTATTATAATAATGTCCTAGTTACTCATTTACCTAGATTTTGCTTAAAATTCATAACTGGCTTTCCACTTCTCATAGGACCATGAGGCCCTCTGGGCCTTTCTCTTTGTCAATCTTAAGCCTAGTCACTTTCTCTGTGAATTCTGTTCTCCAAGTACACGTGGGTTGGGAAATCTGAACCCACGTTCTGTGCCTCCTGCTTTTAGTACTTTTAGTACTTTTGTGTTCTATCTGGTCTAGTCTAATTCTCCTTTCTAGGTGACAAATATTTGGTTGTGAAGACCCAGCTCAGACATTAATTTCAATACCTCCTCCAAGAACACTGCAGGCACTTGGTACACTTACATACATGTGGGAAAACACCCATACACATAAAAGAAAAATTAAAAATTAAAAAATCCAGGCCCACCAAAGGTGTGTGCCTTTGATCCCAGCACTTGGAAAGCAGAGGCAGCCAGATCTCTGGGAGTTCAAGGCCAGCCTGGTCTACATAGCAAGTTCCAGGCCAGGGTGACACTGTCTCAAAGACAAAAATCCAGATCCACCCTCTGGTCTTATGCTCCACACTCAAGTTCAATACACATATCAACTCTCAGCACAGGAAGCACACCATGCCAGCTGCTTCTAGAAACATCTGTATAACGTTTTCAACGTATACTTTCAGTTCTATTTTGACACTTGCCCAGTTTTCCTTCTTGAGATCATCTCTGTTGGCTTCCTTGGCCCCATGATTCCTAGCTTGCTACTTATGTCTCGGCCCCCTTCTCTGTTATGCCTGTCTTTACATGATGGAGTTTCTTATGTGACAAACCCAACTCTTGTTTTGTTCAGCACATTCTTCCTGGAGTTCTATCACCTCTACTGTTCCAAGAACAGGCCATGTTCTCTCTTTCTCTCTGTTACATCTTAAATATCTGTGTTTATTTTATTCTGGGTGGGAATATGAGGTGTTTAGGTAAGAGATGGATAAATATTACTCACCTAAAAGGCAAATGAGGGGCAGTAGAAATGGCTCTTAGAGATGGCTGGGTTTGATTACAAGTACCCACTTGGTGGCTAACAATTGTTTATAACTCCAGTTCCAGGGGATCTGATAACTTCTTCTGACCTCTGTAGGCATTGTATAACATGGGTACACTTATACACATGCAGGCAATACGCTCATACACAAAAAATAAAAAATACATAAAAGGCAAATAATACCTGTATGATTCTCCATACCAGAGTGTTTGCTTCTGGGGCAACTCAATCAAAGCAATGTAAAAAGATTTTTATCGACCAGGTGTGGTGGCACACACCTTTAAACCCAGTACTTGGGAGGCAGAGACAGGCAGTTCTCTGTGAGTTTAAGACCGGCCTGGTCTACATAGTGAGTTCCAGGCAAGCTGTGACTACAGAAAGACCCTGTCTCAAAAAGACCAAAAGAATTTTTTTTCATAGGCAGGGTCTTATATAAACCGAACTAGCATCAAACTTGCTATATAACTAGAATGACCTTGGACTTGATCCTCCTGCCTCCATATCCCAAGTGCTAGGATTTCAAGCATGTACCATGACATGTGGTTTATGTATGTAGTGCTTAGGCTCAAGCCCAGGACATGTGAGGCAAGCAGTCTACCAACTTGATTGCATCCCCAGTTCAGGTCAAATGTTTTGTCTGTACAACTTGGTAGTAATTGTCATAAGTGGGGGAATGTAGATTTTCTCTATTTGTATATAGAAAGAAGCAGCAGCCTCCTACCATCTCAGCCAAAGATTCCAGAACCTGCCAGGCTAGGTGGCACACACCTTTAATCCTAGTACCTGGGAAGGAAAGGAAAGTAGATCTCTGTGAAACTGAAGCCAGCCCGGTTTACATAGTTCCAGGCTAACTGGGGCGATAGGGAGACCCTGTTTCCAAAAAACTGGGAACACCTTTTGCTTGGATAACTATTTGGAATGTGAATAAAAATCTCATCTGAGCCAGAGAGCCTGCATTTGCCTCCATGTTTTCTGACCTAGACCCCCATGGTTCTGAGTCTCATGTCCCCTTGAGATTCTGATGCACAGGGAGAGAGTGCACCAGTCTTTCTGATACATGGGGCATGGAAAATGTTGGGGTTTCTTTGAGTTCTATGGATGCTTTCTCATCTTAAATGGGCTCTGTTTTGTTTTATTTTTGTTTTTCGAGACAGGGTCTTCCTGTAGCCCCAGCTGACCTGGAACTCACTCTGTAGACCATGCTGGCCTTGAACTCACAAAGATCCACCTGCCTCTGCCTCCCAAGTGCTAGGATTAAAGGCGTGCACCACCATGCCCGGCTTTAAATGAGCTTTAAATCAGGAGTTAGTGTTGGATGCTCATGGTCACACAAAACTTCCACTGAGTCAGTGGCCTCTGAGTTCTTATCTCACAAATTCGAAGAACGAAGTTCTGAATAACAAAAGGATGAAGTTACAAAGGAGTGTTATTATGGATTCATAGGCAGACTCTTAAGAGAAAGAAGACAGCCCCTATATAGCAAGAACAGATCTCTGGAAATGGGTTAGCATCAAACCACTAATTCCCCTGGAACTGTCAACCATAAGCTCAAATAAACTCTTCCCTTTCTAAGTTCCCTTGGTCAGAGCAACAGAAAAGTGACACTGTCTTTTATTGGTAAGGAGCCCTGAGTTTATAATGAGATGACTAAAGATGACCTCAGACACATTCAAGAAAAGAGCTTCCCACCCATGAGAATAGAAGCTTGGAAGTTCCAGCCCCATGCTTCATTTTCAGGAAAGAGAAGGGTTACTGAAGATTGAGTCAAGTCACCAATGGTCAATGGTTTAAGAAAGCAGGTCTATGCAATTGAGCCTCAACAAAAAGTTTCCAACAAAGAGGGCTAGGAGAGTTTCCCAGTTGCTAAGCATGTTTGTGTACAGGGGGGTGAGGCACTTCAACTCCAAGCAAGTTCCTGTGGTTGGGCTGTTCTGAACCCTGCCCTATGTACCTTTTCATCCAGCTGTCAACTTGTGGTATTTTTAATAGCTAGTATTATAAGTGCAGTGCTTTCTTGAGGTGTACGGATTATTCTAGGTAATTATTAAGCCCACATAAGGGTCAGAGAACACCTAAATTTGCAAATGGCCAGGCAGAAGTGCAGGTAAGATGAGATGCACTGTGACCGTGTCAGAAGTAGATGTAGTCTTGTGGAACCAAACCCTTTTATTTATAGGGGCTGCCCTAAATTATTGTCAGAATTGAATTATAGGACACTCAGAGAATCACTATGTAGGCCAGGCTGGCCTTGAACTCTCAGAGATCTGCCTGCCTCTGCTTCCCAGGTACTGGGATTAAAGGCATGCACCACCATGCCCAGCTCTCAAAATAAATATTTTCACACACTGTGGCACACCCACAGCTGCATGGCTACACAATAAATAAGAATAATTTTTTAAAAAAAGAAAGAAAATTTTAACAACTAGAGATGTGGCCTAGAATGAGTGAAGCCTTGGGTTTGATCTCCAGGACTGCCATATATACGTATATATGGGGGAGGCAGGTAGAAAGACACTGCTCTTGCACATCAATTTCAGTGTTAGAGCATATAGTCACACAAAACAGCAAACAAACGAGACCACTAATCCTTCCTGTCATGACTATCCATCCGGAGAATTCTTTCTCTTACCAACACAGAAGCCGCTACTCTGATACCAAGTCTATAAGGATTGCATAAAAATAACAGAGCACCAAGGAAGCTCAAAGAGCCTTCACTCCAGACCAGGGCCCAGTCAGGGAGATTGCAGGACTTGGCCTAAAAATGATGAATAAGAAAAGGTAGCATCCTCCCCAAATCTTTGGAAGTACACAGCAGGAGGCTTCCAACAAACCTGACTATAATCACACCACATCAATATTTTCAACTTTGGCAACAATCTAAGTATTGCTGTGGCAATAGAAAGGCTATATTACCATGTTAAAAAAAGAAAGGGTATATTACCATGTTTCCAAAGCCAAGGCAATCAGTGTCTTGAGAATCCAGATGAAGGCATTGAAACACACAAACGAAGATGGATAGATCACTAGGTAGTACCTTCCAGAAATACTGAAACTTAGCTAGACGTTTTCTTGTCCCCAGCCTCGTAAAACTCCTTGTAAAGACTCAGATCCCTGAAGGACACTCTCATCCCAGGGCCAGCACAGCCTCAAAAGTTTTGCATGTCCTCTAGTAACACAGAGGTACAAGAATCTGATGCCTTCTAGCAAAAGCCATCCAGAAACCTACTGTAGCTTCTACCTGGGAATGGAGAAGTAGAAAAGGCCCATGTCAGATGGACAGATTCAGAAAGGGCTGTCAGTTCTTAGCTATTTCCTCCTGGAGGTGGGCTTACAAGTCATCAACAGACCTATTATCCAAAGCCTGTTTGTTTTGCCTGCAGAAGTGAAGTCTCTGGGTTTCTGTTTCTCAGTGACTCTGCAGTTCTTTTCTTAAAAGTAAATTCATGTGTTTCCAGCTTCTGAGAGAGTAAGTGGCTTTGGTCAGCTGGAAAAAATAGCTTCAGGATGACACTGCTCAGTCTCACCTTTGTAGCACTTTTCAAAAGAAATATCCTAAGTCTAATAAACTGATTGTGGACACTGACCTGTTAGTCTGCCTAAGACTTTAAGAAAAGAGGAAAGCCAGGTATGGTGGCACATGCCTTTAATCCCAGCACTCAGAAGGCAGAGGCAGGCGGATCTCTGTGAGTTCAAGGCCAGCGTGGTCTACATAGTGAGTTCCAGGACAGCTGGGACTACAGGGAGACCAAGTCTCATGAAAAAAAAAAAAAAAAAAGGAAAAGAAAAGAGGAAGATGCTGGGCATGATGGCACATGCCTTTGATCTCAGAAGCAGGCAGAGGCAGGCAGATCTCTGTGAGTTCAAGGCCATCCTGGTCTACATAGTGAGTTCTAGGATAGCTTGGGGCTACAGGGAGACCCTGTCTCAAAAAGACAAAAAAAGAAAGAGGAAGAAAATTTATATAGAGATTCTCTTAGGGTTAGAATTGCTCTAAATTGAAATCTTCGGTACTTGAGTGACAACATGCGAGATTATAGAACTATGAAGGACTGCCTTCTTCCCAGAAGTACTAGACTTAAGCAGATGACAATCCAAAAAAGTTATTTGAAATGTCTGCATTGCAGGGCCCTGTGAGATGGCTCACCTGGCAAAGTCCACTCAAGTCTGAGGACCTGAGTTTGTATCCTCAGCAATCATGTGAAAATCCCCGCACAGCCATGCTGATACCTGTTATCTCAGTGTGAGGGAGACAGGAGGATGCCTGGGACTTGCTGGCCAGTGAGTCCAGCCAAATAGGTGAACTCCAGGTTCAGTGAGAGACCCTGCCTCAAAGACTAAGGTGGAGAGGGATAGAGGAAAACACCTGACATTGACCTCTGGTCTCCATATGAACACGTACACACACGAACGTGTATACACACTTACGTTGCATTCTTGACTGTTATACTACAGCACAGCAAAACTATTTGTTTTGAACTTTGTAATGAAAATGAACTTTAGAGGATGTGTTTGTACTTAGCACACACAAGACTGCCATCTTTAGAAAGGCCTACTTGCAATGCAAGTTGACTCTTGGCTCATGTCTAGGCACATAAACTTGGGGAGGGCTCCCATCACCCCTTAAAGTGATAAAACTGGATTACTATACTTAAGTTGTTTTACAAATAATATGGTTAATGTTGAATATCTTTCCTTCTGATGCCTGGAATTTTGGTACATGCAAGACACAGACTGCCTACATGACCAGATCCCAATAAAAACCCTAGGCACTAGTCTGTAATAAGTTCCCTAAGTAAGTGACATTTCCCACATATTGTCACAATTCATTGCTGAAGGAATCAAGGTTTGTGTGTGCGTGTGCAGGTTGTGTGCGTGCGTACATGTGTGTGTGTGTATAGGTGCCTCAAAGTCCAGAAGAGGTCTTCTGATTCCCTGAAACTGTAGTTCCAGGAGGCTGTGAGTTGCTGGATAAGACTGCTGGGGACCAAACTCCAGTCCTTGTGAGAGGAGTATATGCTGTTAAGGACTAAGCCATCTCTACACCCCAAGTCACCTTTTTTTTTTTTTAGAAGGTTACCTCCAGACTGTCTACTTAAGCCCCCTTTCAGGTAACTGAGGTGCTTACTATGCCAACGCATGACACTTCCACACCTGCATACTATTTCCAAGTGCCTGGAGTTTATATCAACAAATTTAAAATTCAAAAAGCATTATGAATGCTCTTTCCACGGGGTAAGGGAGGAGGTAATAAAGCTATTTTAGTTCTTAATACTTGAAATAAAATATGCATGCAGAAGGCATATGAGGACATCAGGAGTCTTCCTCTAACAGCATCTTGCTGAACCCCAAGCTCTCCATTTTGGCTAGTGTGCTGGATAGCTTTAGTGTCAACTTGACACACCTGGGTTGAGGGAGCCTCAATTGGGGAATTGGCTCCATTGGATTGGCCTGTGGCCACATCTGTGGAGCATTGTCTTGATGGCCAAGCAGTGTGGAAGGGCCCAGCCCACAATGAGTGGTGCCACCCTGGGCAGGTGGTTGTGTATGGTATAAGAAGGCAGGCTGGGCATGAGCCAGAGGAGCGAGCAAGCCAGTGAACAGCATTCCTCCATGGCCTGTGCTTCAGCTCCTGCCTCCAGGTTCCTGCTCTGAGTTCCTGCCTTGGGCTCCTTAAGTGATGAACTGTGACCCAGGAGATGTAAGCTGAATAAACCCTTTCCTTCCCAAGTTGGTGTCAGAGTGTTTTGTCACAGCAATGGAAGACAAACCAGGACAGCTAGAATTTATTTTTTATGTGTATGAATGTACTGTCAGCATGCAGGTCTGTGCACCTGTGTCATGCAATGCCTCGGAGGTCAGAAGCGGGCGTCGGATTCCCCTGGAACTGGAGTTAAAGATGGTTCTCAGCCACCATGTGGGTGCTGGAAATCGAACCTGGGTCCTCTGCAAGAGCAGTCGGTGCTCTTAACCGCTAGGCCATCTCTCCAGCCCCTGGAGATTTGAACTCAGGTTCTCATGCTTATGCAGCAAGTGCCCTTACCCACTGAGCCATCTTCCGGGCTTATTTATTTATTTATTTATTTATTTATTTATTTATTTATTTGTCTTTATGAGACAGGGTGTCCCTGTAGTCCCAGCTGGCCTGGAACTTACCACATAGACCAGGTTGGCCTTGAACTCACAGAGATCCACTTGCCTCTGCCTCCAAGTGCTGGAATTAAAGACATGCACCATCACACCTGGCATAGGCCCTCATTTTTTTAAATTAATGTGAACATCAGTTTTTATTTATCTATAGTATCAGGGGTGCCATTTGAATATCGAAAGGATATTAACATTAATATGCTTTCTCAATTTTCACTCCAATTTTACAAGCTTATTCAGCACAGTTATCGTTCTTGATAACACTGGGGTCCCCATGACCACTACCAAGTTCATCCGTTCACTGAGAGGATGGAGTCAGAATATAGTTGTACACACACACACACACACACACACACACACTAACACATGCACACACACATTTAAAACTAAAATTAAAGAACTATATTTTAAAAGGTGTGTCAATGGTGCTGGAGATATGGCTCAGAAGTTAAGACCACTGGCTGTTCTTGCAGAGGACCTGGGTTCGATTCCCAGCACCCATATAGCTGCTAACAACCATCAGTAACTCCAGTTCCAGGAGACTTCAACACCCTCTTCTAACCTCCGCAGGCACTAAACACGGGTGCACTTAGATATTTGCCAGCAATAAATACACTCATACACATAAAATTTTAAAAAATAAATAATTTTAAAAGGTGTGTCAAATTTCTCAAATGTGAAGTTGGAAAATTTGGAACTAAACTGGCGAACCAGGAATGTAACAGATGACTGATAATATATTCTTATGATTCTTGGACAGGGCTAAATCATTCCTTTTGTTTTTTAGAAGTGCTGTTTATAAAAGCAGGTTTTAGTCCTCCTGTGTGGAACAGAAATGATCATGACTGTGGCAATGTAGTACAAGACAAATGCAACAGAACACAGGAACACAGGTGCAAGCCCCCTCCACCTGCCCCTTTCTATAGGGTCCTTCCTATTTCCTATTTCAATTGACTCAAACAAGCTTCCAAGCAGATAGTATATCTGCGAATTTATTCACTTTGGGCCATGGGGCTAGTTGGATGGGCTTTTATGCACAACTTTCCTTATTGGATCCATATTGGATTAGAGACCAAGACTGCCTTGAAAGAATCAGTGCTGATCAGCCACAGGTTATCATGTTTGAACATTTTATTTTAGAGGTTTGATTAGCGGAACCATCCAACTGATGGCCTTCACATGACCTATGGAAGCCAAAAAACTTTAAGGAATAAAGAATAACAGAAAACAAATTGCAAAATTGAGAGCAGTTTGGGAAGAAAGAAAACCACACACAGTATTTCATGAAAAGTATCTTTGCATTTTTAAAATCAGGAAAAGCTTGCTATTCCAATTTCTAAAGCGTGTGTCTGAAGAGTACACAAATATTTGAGAGAAAGAATAATTTTTAGAAGAGGAATGCCTGATCCATTTCCTTAATGATCAGAAGAGCACAGGTGAGGAGTGACTTTACTTTCACAAACAAATAGATTTGTACAATCTACTTTTGGATGGCGTCATACCACAGGGAATTAGGAAGCCTGCTCAATATAGGCCTTCCAGATGGTGTCAGAGAAGAAACTGGGAATGCTGAACTTCTCCACACCTTTCTGGGGAGAGATGAGAGTCAGGTGCAACAAGAGGCAACTGAATTAGGACTAGGATTAGGAGCGCTTCCCAGACAGCAACCTGGCTATTCCTAGCAGGTAGGAGAAAGGCGGGGGCGCCTCCTGCTGCATTTCTCTTGAAGCGTCAGACACGCAACGGTGATACTCTATGATACACCAAGCACAGAAGGCAGAGGAAGGTGGATCTCTGTGAGTTCAAGGCCAGCCTGGTCTAGACGAGTTCCAGGCCAGCTGGGGATACAGGGAAACTATCTCAAAAAGATAAATAAAAATAAAATTTTAAAAAGGTTAGCATCCGGATGCAAATGAATACTCGGATTCAACAAGCTTTCGCAGTTGTGCGTGTGTGTGTGCTGGCGCAAGCACTAGATCCACTCCCTATGTACAAACGCTATCCTTTTGCGTTTCTTCTAAAGCGGATACAGTACACTTAGAGGGTACTACCATCTCGGGAATTACCCATCCTACCATCAGGAAACAGCCTCAGAGGCGCCACTACGCATGCCCGCCTGAGGCTTGTCCCCGGAGGATGACGTCACCGAGAGGCGTCCAGCCCCTGCACCATGCTCGGTCTGCGGGGCGCTGGACTCGCTTGGAGCCTGCGGGCCGTGGCGCCGGCGTGGCTGCGGGGTCCACGAGGAGTGTCACTGGCCGTGGAGCGTGCGGCAGGGGCGGCGGGCGCGCAGGACTGGCGGGAGCGGGCAGCAGGGACACCGCGCAATCGCGCGCTCAGCCTGTCGGCTGCGGCCGTGGTGAACTCGGCGCCGCGCCGTCTGCAGCCCTACCTGCGCCTCATGCGGTTGGACAAGCCCATCGGTGAGTGAGGCTACTGCGCCGGAGGCGCTTGGGTCTGCCCCGGGACCGGCCCGGGCGGACAGGCCCTAGATCTGAGGACCTGGAAGCTACCATGATGATGATGATGATGATGACCCGGAAGCTGCCATGATTATGATGATGAAAATGAAGAACAGTTACTCCACAGATACCATCTAAATGGTGGTCTAGCAGAAGATTGCATTCTCATGACCCTACACTTTAGATTTGCAGTATTAAGGTACTTCTACAGTCATTAGAGGTTTTATTTTGCCTGCAATTCTATAAAGCCCACGAGGCACATAAGACGAAATCCTGAAGAAATCAAAGCTCATTAGAGGTAGACTAGAATGACCTAGTATTTTGGTTTTGAGTTCTTTTACCTATATCATTGGTTACAAGGATTTTGGTACTTTTGAAAATAGTGGATACAGTGCTTCCAGATTGCCTGTCAATGCCCATTCTCATGCTGTGAGAATTTCCTTGATCTTCCTATTAACACAGTTTTCACTGTACCCTTTTATTTTCCGTTTTCCTCATCACTCATTAACCTTATGCACTTATTGACATATTTAATACATACACTTAGAATATTTGACTAGTGCCTAGATCACTGCTATGCAATCGTAAATGAAATCACCTCACTTCAGTGATGGAAAGAGCTAGGGAAACCACGTGTTCTCAAAGAATTTGTTTCTGGTTGAAAAATACAGCATGGAAGCCGGGCGTGGTGGTGCATGCCTTTAATCCCAGCACTCGGGAGGCAGAGGCAGGAGGATCCCTAGCACTCACATAAAAAATGAGGTATGGGGGCTGGAGACATGGCTCAGCGATTAAGAGCACTGACTGCTCTTGCAGAGGACCCAGGTTTGATTCCCAGCACCCACATGGTGGCTAAGAACCATCTTGGGCTGGGCATGGCGGTGCACACCTTTAATCCCAACACTTGGGAAGCAGAGGCAGGGGGATCTCTGTAAGTTCAAAGCCAGCCTGTCTACAGAGGGAGCTCCAGGCCAGCTGGTACTAAAAGGGAGAGCCTGTCTCAAAAATACCAGGAAAAAAAAAAAGGAAAAGAAAAGAAAAAAATACAGCATGGAAAAAAAAACGTCAGTGTTGTATATAGTACTGGGGGATAGGGGTCTGTGTAACTGTGGCTCTCCATTACCAGAGAAAGCCTTAAGAATTGTAATCCAGGGCGGGGCCGGGGTGGTGCACGCCTTTAATCCCAGCACTGGGGAGGCAGAGGCAGGCAGATTTGAGAAACAGTGGTCATTCGCCGCACCTGAGGCAAGATCTGGAGTTCGAGGTCAGTATTGCTTATATTGTTAGGCTGAGGCCAGCCTGGGCTATAAAGCAAGACCTTGTCTTGCCTTGAGGCAGACTGAATGACCACTTCAGCAAGGCTTTAGTTTTGATATTTTAGGTTTATGTGCTAGGTGTTTGGCATCAGAGCGCAGAGTCACAGCAACCAGAGACTGGAATGTAAAAGCCTATTAAATGAAAGGTAGGCCTTCCGTCATTGGATTGCTGGTATGATTCAGGATGGAACTTGACTGTAATTTTGTTCTTGGATCCTGGGTTACGGAGCTACAGGATAGGCTTACAGGGACCCAAGGTGACCAACAGCTGCCATTAATTCTGTTTCCACAATTAAATACCTGGCTTCCATCAGTGGCAGATGTTCTGCCATGTTAAAGGATGTTATAAAGTAGTCATGAGCAAAGTTCAGAACCAGACCCCATGGATTCAAACCTTCATCTACAAATTGGAGGGATTGTGGTTAAATTATTTCATGTTTTTGCACTTCCTTTTTTTGGGGGGGGGATCATTTTGAGACAGGGTCTTCCTATAGCCCCAGCTGGCTAGAACTCGATATACAGAGCAGGGTGGCCTTGAACAAACAGAGATCCGCCTGCCTCTGCCTCCCAAGTGTTGGGATTAAAGGCATGGGCCACAATACCTGGCCGCATTTTCATTTCTTCCCCATTAAATTAGGGTACTAACAGACTTTATAGGGTCATCATGAACAATCCTCAACCTATAGTGCTTTGAACAGTGCCCTCATATAAGAGCTCAAGAAACATTAGCCATTATTCAGAAGTGAGGATTAGAGAAAATTGTGCTTAGAGTTGTGTACCTTAAGGCACCTGGGGCTGGACAGACAGTTGAGCCGTTAAGAGCACTGGCTGCTCTTGCAGAGATCTGGGATTCTGTTCCCAAGACCCACATGGTGGCTAACGACCATGCGTCGCTCCAGTTCCAGGGGATTCATTACTTTCTTTTGGCTTCCATGGGCTTTGCACAACATGGATGCACTTACATAGATGCAGGCATAACATTAATACACTCAAATAAAAATAAATAAATAAATTGCTGGGTATGGTGGCACACACCTTTGATCCCAGCACTTGGGAGCTAGAGGCAGGCAGACCTCTGTGAGTTCAAGGCCAGCCTGGTCTACATAGCGAGTTCCAGTCCAACTGGGGCTATAGGGAGACCCTGTCTCAAAAGGACAAAAATATTCAGATACCAGTCTGCATGTTTTGACTCTAAAGATGAAGCCAGGCGTGGTGGTACACGCCTTTAATCCTAGCACTTGGGAGGCAGAGGCAGGCAGGTCTTTGTGAGTTCAAGGCCAGTCTGGTCTACAGAGTGAGTTCAAGGACAGCTGGGAGGGGCTACAGGGAGACCCTGTCTCAAAAAGACCAAAAAAAAAAAAAAAAAAAAAAAAAAGAATCCAGGCATTTTCCAGAAAATGTAGAATTTGTTCAACAAACATTTTTGAACCCCTGTCATATACCTGGAACAGAAATTGACAGTAGTAGGATTCCTGGGTTATTATTTATAATTACTTTCTCCTGGTACAATTGCATGTTATTGTTCCACTTTATTGATGTTATCTTATTTTGTAGACCCATATCACGCTGCATTGTTTTAGAGAAGGCAGTACTAGTGTCAGTATATCATCTTTTTATTGTTTTCTTTTCCTTCAGTGCTGGGGGAGGAGCTCATGATCTTGCACCTGGGGCAGGTTCCATAGCACGGGGCTACGTGATTTCAGGAAGTTTCAGCAGGTGGCACTCTTCCCACTAAATTGGCAGTGTAATTTGTTTACTACTTTTATAGGTGATTGTGTTGTCTTAGGAGCATCCATAATTGGCTCGGTTTACATAGGGGCTTTGTTCTTGCCATCTCTTTCAGAATTCGACCATTTTATTTCATCTCCCAAAGTTTTTTTTCCTGTCATAATAAACATTTCTGTCCACAGCCTATTTGATTCTTTTTAGTGGAAGCCTCCAATCTAATTGTACCAAGTAAACAGTAACTGAAGTGGTATTTATTTAGTCTTCTCTAACTTAGGAGTACAGTATCAGCTGTTCCTGTGTTCCTTGTGAGTTCTGCCAGTAGCTCCTGTCTAAAGGAAGTCATGGATCATGTTGTTTTACTTACCCCCTCTCTATGTTTCTACACCAGTAAGATAGGGCCATCAATAGAACTTTCTTCATAAGGATGTTGAGGATTGGATGAATTTATACATATAAAGTATTTAGAATGCTGCCTATTCAAGATGCTGAGATGGAGCCCGTGATCCCAGCACTCAAGACGCCGAGATGGAGCCTGTGATCCCAGCACTCAAGACGCTAAGATGGAGTCCATGATCCCAGCACTCAAGACGCTAAGATGGAGTCTGTGATCCTAGCACTCAAGACGCCGAGACGGAGCCCGTGATCCCAGCACTCAAGACGCATCTAAGATGGAGCCGGTGATCCCAGCACTCAAGACACTGAGATGGAACTGTGATCCCAGCACTCAAGACACCAAGATGGAGCCCGTGACCCCAGCACTCAAGACACCAAGATGGAGCCCGTGATCCCAGAACTTTTTGGAGAAAAAAAATAGACTGCTGCCTGACATTTCATAATCATTCAGTAAATGCTAGCTGTGGTAGTTAGTGTTTTAAGACTGCCTAAGGCAACAAAGTTCAGGCAACAAGGGGTGATTTCTCAAGGATTTGTTGTCATTGTTGTTTGAGGTATGGTCTCACTATGTAGCTCAGGCTGACCTTGAACTCAGGATCCTCCTGCCTCTGCCAAGTGCTGGAGTGACAGGTGTATACTGCTCTACCTGGCCCCTTTCTATCATCAAATCAGGAAATAAAATTTAGAATTTATCAAATCAAGAATGATCCAGCACTAAAGAGGCTAAAGCGGAATTCCTGGGAATTTAAGGCCAGCCTGAGCTATATACTAAGACCTGTCTCCAAACAAAACAAAACAAAACAAAAAATTCCAAACACCCCTTAGAATTTATCTGATAGGTATAGTAGTATCCAAACATTAGTTGAAAGACTTCCTTTTTAGAAATAGGATATCTATCCTAGCACTTGGGAGGCAGAGGCAGGCGGATCTTTGTGAGTTCAAGGCCAGCCTGGTCTACAGAGTGAGTTCCAGGACAGCTGGGACTACAGGGAGACCCTGTCTTGAAAAGACCAAAAAAAAAAAAAGAAATAGGATATCTAGCCTGGTGGGGTGGTACACGCTTTTAATCCCAGCACTGGGGAGGCAGGGGCAGGCAAATCTCTGTGAGTTCAAGGTTAGCCTGGTCTACATAGTAAGTTCCAGGACAGCTGGGGCTACAAAGAAACCCCCCCCCCAAAAAAATCTATTAGTGTTCATGAGTAAAATTTCTAGTCTGTGTAATCTACTTCCCTTTAGCTTAATTTCATTAAGTTTGTGGGTTAACTATTAGGACCTAACTATTTGTACATGCAGCTGCAGATTGTGCAAACCGAGCAGAGAGTTCCGGGCAGTAGCCCTCCCCCAAAACCATTTCTGTACTGTACTAACAACATGAAGAAAGTTCTCACCAGCTCTTCAGTAGGTATGTGTATATGATGCAAAGTTCAGAAGGCTGGAGTATAGAGTGTAAGGCAGATAATTCTCTATCCCTGCCTTCTAGCCATATGGTTCCCCAGAAACAAATGTTGTTACCACATACTAATGCATCCTTCCTGAAAAGCATATAAATATACTAACATTCAAATGCATGTATATAAGACTGTGTATATACACACACAAGCACAGCATAAAAATTCTCAAGTTGTCCTCCATAGGCGTATGACTGTTTTGTGCCTTTCTCAGAAATGCATGAGAAACCAACTCTCCAGACTGTTGTGGTTTGCCAATCAGTTAGAAGTGGTCTGAGAGCTCAGGTTTAATGTGTTTCTTGCCTTTATTTTTTGAGAAGTTTTATTGTCTTTTTTCCATTTCTTAATTGTACTGCTGATCTTTTTCATTATTTCTAGAAGTTTTTACATATTAGGGTAAATAGTTCTTTGCAATGAGTTCAAATTTTATTTTTCTGTAGTTGTGTGTGTGTGTGTGTGTGTGTGTGAGAGAGAGAGAGAGAGAGAGAGAGAGAGAGAGAGAGGAGGGGGGTTCACTACTTAGCCCTGGTTGGCTTGGAACTTGATGTTCATTCCAGGCTGGCCTTGAACTTGATCCTCTTCTTTCTGCCCTTTGAGTGCTGAGATTATAGGTGTATATTACCACACCTGGCTTATTTCCCATGCTGTTGTTTTATCGCGCTCTGTTCTAGACAGGGTCTTGCTGTGTGGCCCAAGCCCACTTTGAACTCCTGATCCTGCTGCCTCAGCCTATCCAGTGTCGTAGTTGTATGCATTTCCCATTATACCTGGCTTGTCAGGTGTCTTATTTTGTTTTGTTTTTTACTTTGCTTAGTGTTCTTTACTTCTTTTTCATACGGTGATTAAACCAATGAAGCAGTTACCTGACTTAACTTTGTACCTTTCTAGGAACCTGGCTGCTGTATTTGCCATGTACCTGGAGCATCAGCTTGGCTTCTGAACCAGGCTGCTTTCCAGACTGGTCCATGCTGTCCCTCTTTGGCATTGGAGCTATTCTCATGCGTGGAGCAGGCTGTACCATTAATGACATGTGGGACCGTGACTACGATAAAAAGGTAGTTTCATCCTGGGAAGGAACGGAGAGGCCACTCTCGTTTCCACAGACAACACGGTGGCATTGCTTGAATGCCACGTGAACAGTAAGACCACTTACTGTTCTTGCTGAAATACCATGTGAAAAGTCCATCAATTGAATAGCTGCTATTGCAAAGTACAGTTCACTCCCCTCTTCAACAGAAGACTGGCAACAGGGAAGTTGTGTGCTGTATTTTTATAAGTAAATTAGGAATTGGGACACCTAGGATAAAGTACTTTTTTTAGACAGGGTCCTCCTGTAGCCCCAACTTCCCTGGAACTCACTATGTAGACCAGGCTGGCCTTGAACTCATAAAGATCCGCCTGCCTCTGCCTCCTGGGTGCTGGGATTAAAGGTGTGCACCACCACACCTGGCTTGGATAAAGTACTTAAAGACTAGGAGCGGAAGTTGTAAATCTACCCTGAACCTTTTAATGCCCAAAGATGAGTCATTCCTTCCTGTTTTGAAGCCCTATTCTTTTTTTTTAATTTTATTATTTATTGTATATTTATTATTTTATGTGTATGAGTGTACTGTCTGCATGTAGGTAGGTGCAGCCATGTTGTGCAATGCTGCAGAGGAGGTCAGTAGAGGGTGTTGGACTCCCCTGGAACTGGAGTTAAAGACAGTTCTTAGCTGCCATGTGGTTTCCGGGAATCAACCCCAGGTCCTCTGCAAGAGAAGTCGGTGCTCTTAACCGCTGAGCCATCTCTCCAGCCCTTGAGGCCCTATTCTTATGTCAATCAGATCTTAGTTTAAATGAACCAGGGCAGTCTTGTTAGCATTGGCTCTAAAGATTTCCCCCTTATCTTCAGTTTGCTTTCCAGGATTTCCATTACTCACAGTCAACCATAGCCCAAAGATAGGAAATGGAAATTTTCAGACATGGAGTTCATAAGTTTGGGGGTTTTTTTGGTATTTTTGAGACAGGGTCTCCATTTAGTCCCAGCTGGCCTGGAGCTCACGCTGTAGACCAGGCTGGCCTTGAACTCACAGAGGTCCCCCTGCCTCTGCCTCCTGAGTGCTGGGATTAAAGGTGTGTGCCCAGCATAAGTTTTAAATAATATCCCATGTAGGCTGGGCGTGATGGTGCATGCCTTTAATCCCAGCACTCAGGAGGCAGAGGTAGGTAGATCTCTGTGAGTTCAAGGCCAGCCTGGTCTACATAGTGAGTTCTAGGACAGCTGGGGCTACAGGGAGACCCTGTTTCAAAAACACACAAAAAAAAACAAAACAAAAAACTAAGTGGTGTCATAAAACCTCTTTCATTAAAATACATTATTGTAACTGTTGGGTTTTAATTTTAATTATTATACTTAGTATCTTGATGTGTAGTAAAATATATTGTGTTTGACAGTAGCAGCTCCCTGTGTGAGTGTGTGTATGTGTCTGTCTGTATGCATGTGTGTCTTGAGGATAGGACAGAATGGATTAGTTTTTTCATTCTAAATAACTTATGAATGATGCTCCCAAATAATGTTTGGCTCAGGATTCCTTCCTTCCTTTTTCTTTTTCTTTTTCTTTTTCTTTTTTCAGTTTTTTTGCTAGCTTAGCATTGAGATTAAATCTTTGAAAAAAGATTTTTGTTTTCAGTTATCTACAAGAACTAATTTAAGACCTATGACCTTGGTTATTAGGAAATTTGAAAGTAAAATGAATTTATAGTATCTGAGTTACTTTATTTTATTTGGTAGAAAGGGTCTAAAAGTCCCACACTTTTAACATAATGTTGAAACAACTTACATGGATTTTGATTCTGCTTCTAGCAAGGTAGAGTAGACAAGCTTTTATTTGTTCTTCCCATTAAATACAATGGAAACCCCCACACATTATACAGAAAACAAAAGACTATGGAAGCAAAGATAATAGACTGCTTAGGTTCTCAGGATTCAAAGAAAGCATGATAACGATTTTCTGGGTTTTTAGTTTTTGCCTTGCGTATTGCGTATTGAAGGCGTCAGCAACCTGGGAACACCAGTGGATGCAGACTAAAACCAAGTACCAACAAAAGTGGATGGCAGGTGCTCATGATGCCAAGGGCAAACATGAGCTTTAACTCCCCCAGGTAATTGGGCAGTATCCATAGTCCCCTTCTCTTGCCAGAGCAGTGTCAAAAACCCAGCTAATACAAGATTAAATTGAGATCAGAATCCTAGAACATCTAAAATGTTCAAGTTTCAAGTAAAAATTGCTTATACCAAGAACTAGGAGAAAAATCTTGGGACTGGAGAGATGGCCTAGTGGTTAAGAGTACTGACTGCTCTTGCAGAGGACCCGGGTTCGATCCCCAGCACCCACATGGCAGCTAAGAACCATCTGTCTGTAACTCCAATTCCAGGAGAACTCCAGTTCCAGGGGAATCCGAGACCCTCTTCTGACCTCCGCGGCATTGCACGACATGGGTGCACAGACCTACATGCAGACAGTACATTCATACACATACAAAAATAAAATTAAAAAAAAAATCTTAACTAGAGTGAAAAGGACACTTGATAGATGGACAACCAAGATGGCAGAGATGTTAAAAACCATCTGATGATTATATCAAGAGAGAAAAAAATTGAAAAGATTACATACATGTGTTTCTCAATATACTAGTTGCTGGGAATTACAGAATGATGGAGGTCAGGGGTGAGTGTGGCCATTCACAGTGAAAATAGAGATCCTGGTGATCAGATCTTATACATTTTGATTGTATTAATGATGTCAAAATCCTGGTTGTATATAGTTTCCCAAGATGTCATTAATGGAAGGGATGGATAATAAGGGGCATATGGGACTTTTGTATTTTTTAAAGATTTATTATTAATAGTATTAGTATTAGTATTATTATGTGTGTTTTTTTGAGACAGGGCCTCCTTGTAGCCCCAGCTGGCCTGGAACTCACTATGTGGACCAGGCTGGCCTTGAACTCACAGAGATCCACTTGCCTCTGTCTCCCAAGTACTGGGATTAAAGGTGTGCACCACCACAAGTGGTTTTATTATTATTATTTCATATGTATGAGTGTATTGCCTGCATGTGTAAAGTGCACTTGTGACTTGTGTCATACAATGCCCATGGAGGTCAGAAGAAAACATTGGCTCTCCCTGGAACTGGGGTTACAGACGGTTGTTAGCTGCCATGTGGATGCTGGGAATTGAACCTGGATCCCCTGCAAGAGCAGCCAGTGCTCCTAACTGCTGAGCCATCTCTCCAGCCCCAGATAATTGCAGTTTTAAGAATACAGAAATCGAGAGGCAGTCGGATCTCTGTGAGTTCAAGGCCAGCCTGGTCTACAGAGTGAATTCCAGGCCAGCTGGGGCTACAGGGAGACCCTGCCTCAAAAAAAAAAAAAAAAAATTAAAACAAGAATACAGAAATCAGTCTGGAGACATGGCTCAGCAATTCGGAAGGATAGTGCTCTTGCAGAAGATCAGAGTTTGATTCCCAGTACTCGTGTCAAGCAGCTCACAGCTGCCTGTAACTCTGGTTTCCCTGGCCTCCGAACTTATATGCATATACCCACTCACATACACATAACTGAAGAATAATAAATCTATCTGCTTCCGTTTCCCAAGTGCTGGGATTAAAGGCGTATGTCACCATCCCTGACCCTATACATAAAATTTTTAATTAAAAAAAAAACTTGAGGGGCCATCAAGATGACTCATAGGGTAAAGGTTCTTGTGATTAAGCTCGATGACGTAAGTTCAGTTCCAGGACCCACATGGCAGAAGGACAGAGCCAGTTCCCACAGGTGATCTCCACTATCATGTGTCAGTGGGTGCACGCCCACACTCATACACACCTACACAAAGTACATACAAATATAACATTTAAAATTTAAAACACACAAAGTAGATTGGATATGGTCCATAGTCCATGGTTTGGTAACCTTTATATTAGTTACACAGAAATGTTAATAATACGGACTATTTATTGCATATTAGATGCCTCAGAGTATTTGCTCTCTAAGATATGTGCTGTTATTACTTCTCCCTCTCCATTTTTCCACTAACAGGTAAATAATCTAAGGCAGGGAGGAATTAAATAATTTGTCAAATCTTATCTAGTTGATAATGGAATTAGACTCAAATGCAGGTCTTTCTAACCCTAGATTCCCAAGTCCTTAACTTCCAGTAGTATTGAAAATTTGGTTATATTCTTTATTTGTGGTTGAATTTAGTGTAATCATATTTCATGAAGAAAAGAATCAGTCCATTTGATTTGTCTGTTTAGCAACTCAGTGCTCACATTTCTCCCAGTAAATTTGCTCTTGGCATTTTAAGTTTTTAGAAATTTTTCTTATTTGTTTTTAATTTTTTTAATATATTATTTAGTGTATAAGTGTATTGCCTGCATGTGTGTAAGTGCACTTGTGTTGTGTAGTGCCTGTGGAAGTCAGAAGGAGATGTCAGATCCCCTGGAACTAGAGTTATAGTCAGTTAGCCACCATGGGTGTTAGGAATCGAACCCAGGTCCTCTGTAAGAGCAGCCAGTGCTTTTAACCACTGAGCCAAATAGCCCCTATTTATTTTTCCTATTATGAGTGTTTTGCTTGCATGTAAGTGCACTCATGTCATGCATTGCCTGTGGAGGCCAGAAGAGGATGTTGGTTCCCTTGGAACTGGAGTTACAGACCGTTGTTAGCCACCAAGTGGCTACTGGAAACCAAACCTGCTCCTCTCCTCAGTGTTCTTATCCACAGAGCCAGCTCTCTAGCCCCACAAATCCAAGTATGTCTGTAGCTGGCAAAAGCTCTTCCAATTCCAAACCCAGATAATATTTTTTCACATCCAGTGTCTGACTTAGTGTTTCCCATGCTATAACACAGCAGGCATTAGCCTCATCAAGTACTTGTTGAGGTTTTCTTCTTCCTGAGAAAGTTCATACTCCTCTTTTCTCTGCATGTTTGCTGAGCTGAGTAGCTAAAGATTTAGATGAGGAAGTTGCTTTGTTTTGTTTGTTTGAAGATGATGATGGGAAATAGGGAGTGAATGGTGGGAACCTTGACGTGTTAGATAGCTGCTTTAAACGTTAGTGTTTAGGGAGCTGGTAAGATGGCTCAGTAGTTAGGAGCACCTGCTGCTCTTCCAAAGGACCAGGTTCGGTTCCCAGCACCCACATGGTAGCTAACAACCATCTGTATAACTCCAGTTCCAAGGAGATCTGATGCCGCCTTCTGGCCTCTGCAGTTTTACATGCACACGGTATACTTACATGCAGGCAAAAAAATGTGGTGTGTTCTCATTGTTGTTGTTTTTGTCTTCCTTTTGTCTTTTTGAAACAGGGTGTCTCTGTAGTCCCAGTGGGCCTGGAACTCACTACGTAGACCAGGCTGGCCTTGGTCTCACAGAGATCTGCCAGCCTGTGCCCCCTGAGTGCTGGGCTAAAGGTGTGGCCACCATACCCAATTAAAAACATAATTTTTTAAAAGAACTGAGTTCTAAGCTTAGGGTACAGTGAAACCCTGTCTCATGAAAAAAACAAATCAGTCTGGGGTCAGCTGCACTAAATAAATGCTGCATTTTTCACACACAGGTACACTTACATACATGCATCCAAAAACATGCATCCACATAATTAAGAAGAAAAGGAATATGTGGCTGGGTGTGGTGGCGCACGCCTTTAATCCTAGCACTCGGGAAGCAGAGGCAGGCGGATCTTTGTGAGTTCAAGGCCAGCCTGGTCTACAGAGTGAGTTCCAGGACAGCTGGGACTACAGGGAGACCTGGAGACCCTGTCTCGAAAATACAAAAAAAAAAAAAAAAAAAAGGAATATGTGGTTTTAGTTCTTGGCAGTTGATACAGTGTTGATTATATTCCATTCATACTTGTTCCTATGTGCCTACCATGGGCCCATCACTTTCATTTTAATTCTTAAATTACATTTATTTATTTACTTATGTGTGTGCATGTACATGTGTGTTTGTATGTGCATGCATGCCACAGCATGCTTGTGGAGGTCTGAGGACAACTTTGGGGAGTTGATTCTCTCCTTACTGTGTGGTCCCAGGGATCCAACTCTGGTTATTAGGGTTGGCAGCAAGCGCCCTTACACACTGAGCCATCTCAACAGCCTTATGAGCCATTTCTTAATGTTTAAATAAACAACTGCGTCATTATATGAGGATAAGGTATCTGTTTTCCTGTGTGTAGGTTACAAGAACAGCAAATCGCCCGATAGCTGCTGGAGACATTTCAACCTTCCAATCCTTTGTCTTTCTTGGGGGACAGTTGACCTTGGCGCTAGGTGTTCTTCTGTGTCTGAACTATTACAGGTATATTAAACATGCTTCCCCCCTCCTTTGGTCTTTTCAACGCAGGGTCTCCCTATAGCCCCAGCTCTCCTTGAACTCACTCTGTAGACCAGGCTGGTCTTGAACTCACAAAGATCCGCCTGCTTCTGCTTCCCAAGTGCTAGTATTAAAGGCATGCGCCACCACACCCTGGATAAACATGCTTTTCATAATGATATATAAGATATCTCCTTTGAAATGGACAAAGTAGGAATAAGAGAATTTTCTTTATTGCAAAGCTGTTTATTGGCTGCATATGAAGCATCTGCAAGTTAGCAAGCATAAAGTGACTGAACACAGCATAAAATCTGCTTCAAGAATACCACACAAAAGCATTAATCCTAAAGTACCTTTAATATTTGCTCCATGTGCTCTTTAAAGGATTCAAGGCTCTTTCACAGGTTTTCTAAGTGTGTATAAAACTGTGTATTTATATAATTGTATTTATGTTAATGGTTATCTCTGAGGTACCTGGAAGCAGAAGTGGTCATACTCATTTTACAAAAAGAAGAACCATGTCTTTCCCAAGGCCTATAACTAACCAAAATAACAGAAGAAAAAAAGTGAGGGCTCTTTCTTGTATCCTCTAAACAGACACCGTGTATCAGATGTCTGTTTACAGCCAGGTATGGTGGCACATGCCTTTAATCCCAGCACTTGGGAGATGGAGGCAGATGGATCCTTGAGTTCAAGGCCAGCCTGGTTTACATAGTTCCAGGCCAGCTGGGGATACAGGGAGACCCTGTCTCAAAAAGACAAACAAATAAACAAACAAGATGTCTGTTTACAAAGTACTCAAATGAATACAAAAATAAAGAGAAAAACGGAAGGAGTGTCAACAAATAAATATGACTGTAGTATTTATTACTTGATTGAAAGTATAGGGATCAGGGCTGGAGAGATGGCCTAGCGGTTAAGAGCACCGACCGCTCTTGCAGAGGACCCGGGTTCAATCCCCAGCACCCACATGGCGGCCAAGAACTGTCTGAAACTCCAATTCCAAGAGAACTCCAGTTCCAGGGGAATCCGACACCCTCTTCTGACCTCCACGGCATTGCACGACACGGGTACACAAACTTGCATGCAGACAGTACATTCATACAGAAATAAATAAAATTAATAAAAAATAATAATAAAAAAAAGAAAGTATAGGGATCAGGCTGGAGAGATGGCTCAGTGGTTAAGAGCACTGGCTGCTGTTGCAGAAGACCCAGGTTTGGTTCCCAGTGCCCAAATGGAGGCTAATAACTGTAATTCTAGTTCCAGGGGAATTCCATGCCCTCTTCTGACCTCTGGAGGCTTGTATGACACAAGCGTACTTATATACATGCAGGCCATACACTCATACACATAAAATGATAATTTTTTTGAGGGGGTCTTTTTGAGACAGGGTCTCCCTGTAACTCCGGCTGTCCTGAAACTCACTATGTAGACCAGGCTGGCCTTGAACTCACAAACTCACAGAGATCCACCTGCCTCTGCCTCCCCAAGTGCTAGGATTAAAGCCGTGCGCCACCACACCTGGCCTGATAAGTAAAATATTTTTAATTAAAAAAAAGTGTAGAGAGTAGTTGATTACGTGATGGGCCCCAGGAGTGTTAAAGCAGGAAAAACTTTTGAGACACCCAAGAACATCTTACATTTCCATGGGTGCTTTCTTTTTCTTAAGAAGTAACACCTATATGTGGGGGTGTACCCCTTTAATCATAGCACTGGGGAGGCAGAGGCAGGCAGACAGGCAAATCTGTGTGAGTACCAGGCCAGCCTGGTCTACATAGCAAGTTACAGGCTAGCTAGAGCTACATAGTGAGAAACAACAAAAAAAGCAACACCACTATGAAGGAGGGATTCTCCTGACCTGAATGACCTCTCCATAGACACCTTATTTGTAGTGTTTGCCACAAGTGTGAGCCCTGGGTTCAGTCCTTAGCACCCACATAAGAAGCAGGACATGGTAGTGTGCTCCTAATCCCAGCACTGGGGAGGTGGAGACAGACAGTTCCCTTGGAGTTGCCGGCCAGCCAGCCTAGCCTGATTTGAAAGCTTCAGGTTCCAATGACTTTGTCTCAAAAACCAAGATGAATGGCTCTGCAGGAATGCTGTCTGAGGTTGTCCTTTGTCCTCCACGCTCATACATACTCGCCCACTCACAACACCTCAGTTTACTAGATAGCTTAAGGTTTGCAGGAGTTGGGGGGGGGGTGTAAGTAGTAAGCACATGGTTAACAGGTGGAAGGCTCGAGCCAGTTTGCTTTAAGATTGAGTCTTGGCAAGCATTATGACAGCTGACACACTGCTTAATTTCTTCGTGCTTTGGTTTCCTTGTCTGCAGAAAGGAATGAGACTGAAGCTACCTCCCTCTCTGCAAAGATTATAGAATAAGTCAATGAATCTGAAGCACTTAGAATAGTACCTAACACATAAAAGTACTGTGTGTAGTAGCTGTTAATTTGTTTGGTTGTTTTGTAACCTAAAAACACCTTTCTGGGGCTGGAGAGATAGCCTTGTGGTTAAGCGCGCCGACTGCTCTTACAGAGGATCAGGGTTCAATCCCCAGCACCCACATGGCGGCTGAGAACCGTCTGAAACTCCAATTCCAGGAGAACTCCAGTTCCAGAGGAATCCGACATTCTCTTCTGACCTCCACGGCATTGCACGACACGGGTGCACAGACCTGCATGCAGGCAGTACATTCCTACACATACACATAGAAAATAAATAAATAAAATTAAAAAAAAAACTTTCTGCGGGGCGTGGTGGCGCACGCCTTTAATCCTAGCACTCGGGAGACAGAGGCAGGCCCATCTTTATGAGTTCAAGGCCAGCCTGGTCTACAGAGTGAGTTCCAGGACAGCTGGGGCTACAGGGAGACCCTGTCTCGAAAAGAACCAAAAAAAAAAAAAAAAAAAAAACCTTTCTAATCATCTTTTATAATAGGAAAAGTCATACTCTAGGAAAAGAATTTTAATAACAAAAATATTATTTAAGATAAAAATACCAGCCACACGCCTTTAATCCTAGCACTCGGGAGGCAGAGGCAGGTAGATCTCTGTGAGATCAAGGCCAGCCTGGTCTACACAGTGAGTTCCAGAACAACCAGAGCTACAAGGAGACCCTGTGTCAAAAAGACCGAAAAACAAAAAAAATAAAAATATCTTGCAATTAGTTGTATTACTATATTAAAATTATTTAGTGTAAACGATGCTAATCCAGTTGCTTCTATTTCAGCATAGTTTTGGGAGCAGCATCCTTACTTCTTGTCATCACCTACCCATTAATGAAAAGAATCACATTTTGGCCTCAGTTGGCTTTGGGTGAGCTTGAAATAGCTAAGTATTTCCTTTGATATTTTTATATACTATATTTTTGTATACTGCATGAGGAGGTGGAGATAAGATGTTGGGTTATTCATGAAGTTTTCCAAACCAAGAATAAATTGTCATATTTTAAAGAATTTTAATTATTCTCCTTAGCTAAAATATCTTGTATATTTATTAAGATTATCATAAGTATTATTTTTCTGAAAAAATTTTAAAACTCTAGGTGTGTCAGGAAAAGACAGTTGATCTCTGTGCCCTAAAGAATGTGGGAGTAAGGTAGAAAGTATGTAGCAAAATAACAAAGGTTAAAGATGGTAGCTTCAATAGCCCTTACCTATGAAGCTTTGACAAGGATATATTTATAGGCTCCTGTGTCTCTCCATAAATAAACTGTGAGTCTCTCAAAAAGCATTCTTTGCATAGAGTCCAGCATAGCACTGGATACATAGTAAGTGTTGAATACATTATTTGTTGGTGAAAAGAAGAAGAAAGAGAAGATAGATGGGTAGGCAGGTCAGAATCCATTGCAAAAATAACTACATCCAGACTTTTGTATTTCTAGAACATTCTAAACCATCCCTAGAATGATTCTAGTTCTTTGAACCATTTTTTCCAGTTAATAAAAGAACCAAAAGACCTTTCATGAAATTAATGAGGAACTGACTTATAGAACAGTTGACACAGAATATTTATCTTTATCCTCTCATCAAATGTTCTCTTTTTGTTATTAAAAAGTAGAAAATAATCTTCTTAATGGATTGGGGAATCTTGGGAAAAGGAATATAAGCATTTCCCATCTTCAAGCTAATGTTTAAAAGCTGGTATAGAAGCCTGGCGTGGTGGCGCACGCCTTTAATCCTAGCACTTGGGAGGCAGAAGCAGGTGGATCTTTGTGAGTTCCAGGCCAGCTGGGGCTACAGGGAGACCCTGTCTCGAAAAGACAAAAAAAAAAAAAGCTGGTCTAGGGGCTGGAGAGATAGCTCAGCAGTTAAGAGCGCCAACTGCTCTGGCAGAGGACCCGGGTTCAATTCCCAGCACCCACATGGCAGCTAAGAACCATCTTTAACTCCAGTTCCAGGGGAATCCGATGCCCTCTTCTGACTTCCTCGGCATTGCACAACACAGGTGCACCTACCTACATGCAGACAGTACACTCATACACATAAAAATAAAAAAAAGATAAATAAATAAATAAAAGCTGGTATAATTATGTCAAACATTTATTGAAGCCTACTCTGTGCCAGGAATTGTACCAGGTATTTAGAAGTAAATTAGTAACCACTAAACACTTTCACCATCTTTATGGAGCTAGAGGGGGAGGTAGCAGAGAAGTAGTCGTTAAAGCGTGATATGGCAAACCTGAGCCAGGTACAACCACAAAGTAGAGGACCTACTCCTTCTGACTGTGAATACACAATACAAGAGAAGGTAAAAAAGGTTTCTGCAGAGTGGCTTATGACATCATTTTTCAGGTACTAAGTAAGAGATATTTAAGTAGAGGTATCTAGCAAAGGTGAGCATCTAGCCTAGAGCTTAGGGAAATGATGGATGGATCAGTCTAGAGAGGTCTAGAAGCTATCAGAGAGGGTAGCCTTGCAAAGTAAGTGTTGTGTAGACACTCTTGTTTCCGTATCTCAGAGGGGGAGGTAGAGGGAGATTGGAAGAACACAGGTTTTAGGACAGGTAGGCCTAAATCCAGATCCTACTAGATGCAGTTTACTGGCTTTCCTAGGTACAAACCTTTTATTTACCTTTATAGGAGATATTCTTTTTGCTAGCTATGTTGTATTAATTTTTATTAGCTATGTTGTCTTAAGATTTCTGAGCCTCATTTGTTTTCTGTTTATTTTTTAATATTTTATGTATATAAATGTATTGTCTACATGTAAATTGCACCCATGTTGTGTAATCCCTGAGAAGGTCATAAGAAAGGGTCAGATTTCCCTGGAACTGGAGTCACAGGTGGTTGTTAGCAAGCATGTGGGTGCTGGGAATCGAACCTGGGTCCTCTGCAAGAGCAGCCAGTCCTCTTAACCACTGAGCCATTTCTCCAGTCCCTCATTTGTGTTTTGTAAGATGGAGTGAATAAATACCACAAAAGGTTGATTCCATGAAGGTCCATGGAGAACACCACACCCAGGGCCTGATGGAGCACTTGACACTCCCCGTCCTACGGAATGCTAACGTACATCCACTTCCCCTGTCCTATGGAATGCTAACATACATCCACCTCCCCTGTTCGTGTTTACCAATTGTAGGGTTGACTTTTAATTGGGGAGCACTGCTTGGTTGGTCTGCTATCAAGGGTTCCTGTGATCCATCGGTGTGCCTGCCTCTTTATTTTTCTGGAGTTATGTGGACATTGATATATGATACTATTTACGCCCATCAGGTAAAGAAATAATTTATTTTTCTTGATTTTGATTTAGCTATTGTTGTTTTCTAAGAACTTGTTTTATTTGTTTGTTGGGTTTGGGTATTAGGGATTTTTTGTTTGGGTTTTTTGTTTTTTGTTTTTTGTTTGTTTTCTTGGTCTTTTTGAGACAAGGTCTCCCTGTAGCCCCAGCTGGCCTAACTTGCTATGTAGACCAGGCTGGCCTTAAACTCACAGAAATCCACATGCGTCTGCCTCCTGAGTGCTGGGATTAAAGGCCTGGGTATTGTTTTTTTGAGACAAGGTCTCCTATTGCCCAGGCTGGCCTTGAACTTACTGTGTGAGTCAGGGATGACCTTGAACTCCTGATTTTCTTGCCTCCATTTCCTGACTGCTGAGATTACAGGCATATGAAACAACTTTACAGTAAAGATGAAATTAAAGGGAAATTTTTTTTTTTTTTTTTTTTTTTTTTTTGAAAAGAAAGTCACAATTCCCTGGTTCCAACAAATATTTCTGTTTCATTTTTATGTTTGTTTACCCAAGGGTTCAGCTGATATATTTTATTTCATTTACAATGGAATACTGGGATTAAAGGAGTATATCATCTTACCTAGCATAAGTTTGAGGGTTTTTTTTTTAATGCTTTATTTCTTAAAATACTTTATTATTTTTATTTTATGTGTATGAGTATATTGCCTGCACGTGTGTAAGTGCACCTGTGTCATGCAGTGCCATCTGAGGTCAGAAGAGAGCATTGGGTCCCTGGGCAGATGGTTGTTAGCCACCATGTGGGTGCTGGGAATTGAACCTGGTCGTCTACAAGAGCAGCCAGGGCTCTTAATCATTGAGCCATTACTCCAGCCCCCAAAGTTTGAGTTTTTAAAAACTTTTTTGCTTTTCTTGGTTCATGACCTTTTACATTTACACTTTTTCCAGCTTTATTGAAGTACAGTTGACAGAAACTGTATATACCCAATGTATGAAGTGTAGTTTGACATACGTGTGCATTGTGAAGTGAGTGACACATTCATCAGCACAGTCACTATTTGTGTGTTCAGTGAGGACATTCTTTAGAACTTTTTTTTTTGGTCTTTTCGAGACAGGGTCTCCCTGTAGCCCCAGCTGTCCTCTAACTCGCTCTGTAGACCAGGCTGGCCTTGAACTCATAAAGATCCACCTGCCTGTGCCTCCCAAGTGCTAGGATTAAAGGCGTGCACCACCACGCCTGGCTTTCAGAACTTTTAAAACAGCGTTTTGTCAGCAAGGTATGGTGTGGTGCACTGTAATGTTAGCATTCAAGAAGCCAGGAGACATAAGTTTGAGTCTAGCCTGGGCTACACAATTGCAAAACCTTTCTTTTCTGAAGTATAATTCTATATTCCTAATATTTGCCTATGTCATAGCTTAATTCTTTTTCTAACATTTTAATCTGAATTTTAATGTTCTTTTCTGTTGCCTACTGCATGTATATTATAAACAAGCAAATCTATAATTGGCCTATTTCCAAAGTGAAAGTTTACTTCCTATTTAGGAGATACTGATACATTTTTAAATAAGGTCTCCAGGATCAATTGGTGGAAATAAAATAAGGTCGAGAGCTAATAGTGACTAGAACACATGTGTAGCATTTAGACTTCTTCAGTAAAACACCTCATACTCATCAAAACTTAAAGAGACAGTGTGACCTCTGAAGGTCATTGAAGTTTGAAAGGGAGAGAGATAAACTGTCCCTATGTAGTGTTTAGAGTCCCAGTTGATAATCTGCCTAGAGGGAAGTGCGCGGCTCTGCGCTGCTGCCACTCAGAATGCGGATTACAGCAGACAGTCTGGGGAGAGCAGCGGTGGGAGAGTGTCAGCACCAGGCCGAGGGAGGGACAGGCTCTGCGCTGCTGCCACTCAGAATGCCGGTTACAGCAGGCAGTCTGGGGAGAGCAGCGAGGTGGGAGAGTGTCAGCACCAGGCCGAGGGAGGGAAAGGCTCATGAGGCCGGAGTCGGCTGGTCTGGAAGCAAAGGTAGGTGGATGGGGTTATTCGGTGAACACTCTGATATTAGCTCTACTCAGACTAAGTGTACCAGAGACTGACATCGGAGAGGTCTGGGGAGAGAGGGGGTCTATGAAGATTAGAATTTTCATTCAAATATAATGAAAGTTTAAATCCGAGTCAGGATGTGGTCCCAGGGAGTAGAATGGCAGGTGAAAGGGCTGAGTGCTCATTCTAGCAGTATGTTTGACTGGTGGGATTGTACACGCACTGCTGATCAGCCACTCCTGAGGGACTGTCATGTTCACAGACAGTGGTAAATCTGCATGTTCTTTAACAGCCAAAGGCACTAACGGATTCCACCACACAGATTTTTTTTTTTTTTTTTTTTTAGATAGGTCTCCTTTTTAGTCCCAGATGGCTGGAGCTCACTATGTAGACCAGGCTGGCCATCTGCATGTTCTTTAAAAGATACTGTGTTCTGCACTTAGAAAGGAGTGGTGCTTGTATGACCTTATGAATATAGTCAAAATTCGTAAGTTGGATACTTCAAAATGTAAACTTCAGAGTACTGAGTAAACATTAACAAATGCTTTCCTATTCCTGGTTTTAGGACAAAAAGGACGATGCTCCGATTGGTCTGAAGTCCACAGCACTGCTGTTCAGAGAGAACACCAAGCAGTGGCTCAGTGGCTTTGGGGTCGCCATGCTGGGAGCACTGAGCCTGCTGGGAGCCAACAGTGGTCAGACTGCCCCTTACTATGCTGCTGTGGCTGCTGTCGGAGTCCATCTGGCCCACCAGGTTTGACCTTTTCCTTATTTTCCCCTCCTTTTTCCTTAGTATAAATTATTTTTAGAATGTAAGGTGTTTTCAGTGCACCGGCATTTTTTAAATATATTTTATATTAATTTTTTATGTGTATTAATGTACTGTCTGCATGTAGGTTGGTGAACCCGTGTCATGCAATGCCGCAGAGGTCAGAAGAGGGTGTCAGATTCCACTGGAACTGGAGTTAAAGATGGTTCTTAGCCACCACGTGGGTGCTGGGAATCGAACCTGGATCCTCTGCAAGAGCAGTTGGTACTCTTAACCACTGAGCCATCTCTCCAGCCCAATGTGCACCTGCATTTTGACTGGTTTGACACATTAAGGTCCCATGTGGAATTTTCAGCTGGTGTGTCAGTTCTAGATGTTGAATATTTTTGGATGGTGGAAGTCCAGCCTCGGGTTAGTACTAAGAATAGCATGGGTTTTCCTCTCAAAATATTAACATATCCTCAGCCAGAGGTTTTAGGACATAGTTGGATGGTTCTAGTGAAAAACTTGGCAGAATTTTGTGTATTAGAAGATAGTTGTGTCATAAGGGATTTCCATAGCTTAGATTCTATTACTAAAAGCTCTTCCTCTCTGAATAAGATTTTCTTCTGATGCCCTGCATTCTACAACAGGTGCTAATGGGGTATTGTGCTCTTCTCTTACAGATTTATACGCTAGACATCCACAGATCTGAGGACTGTTGGGATAAATTTACTTCTAATCGCACAATAGGAATACTTGTGTTTTTAGGGATTGTCCTTGGGAATTTATGGAAAGAAAAGACAGAAGAAACAAAAAAACCTGATCATAGGGTAGAAAATTAGCAGCTAAAATGGCCAAGGTGGTACACATCTGTAACCCCAGCACTTAGGAAACAGAGGCGGGAGAATCATGAATTTGAGAGCAGCCTGGGCTACACAGTTGAGTTCAAGGTCGGCCTAAGGGCATAGTGAGACCATGTCAGAAAAACAAGAGCTAGGGGTATAGTTCAGTGGTAGAGTACATGTCAACCGTGCAGCATGCTGAAGACTCTGGGCTCCATCCCTAGCAAATAGTTTATCTAGCAATTAAAACTGATTTTATAAACACTCTCAGGGTTGTAATCACATTTGGATGGGTAGTCAGATTTGGATGGGTAATCAGATTTGGATGGGCAATCTGGTAAAGAAGGAAGAACCAGATGAGTAAAGTGATTTGCCTGGATTTTAATTCATTTGTTTCCTGACAAAATAGTTCCCTGTCCCAGCGGGACTTCATGGTTAGAGTAAGCCCAAGTGTCTCAGCAGGTGTCATCGTCTGTCAGATGGACTTCATGGTACACACAGGTGTTTCTCATTCTCAGCTGAAGTTTTGAGAAACATTAGTTTTAGCACTTTGGGAAAAGATCTGTGTCTAATAAATGGTTTATTTAGATCCATATAAATAAATGTTTTGTTTTTTTTAAGGAAAATGGACCTTTTGGTTTTGTTTTGTTTTTTTGAGACAAGTTCTCACTATAGCCCTGGTCGGCTTGGAACTCAACAAGTAGACCAGGCTGGCCTTGAACTCACAGAGATCCAGTTGCTTATACTTGTGTTGGGATTAAAGGCAGATGCTGCTGCACTTGGCATTCTCTTTTGTTAAGACAGAATCTGCTCTGGGAAGCTGGGCATCTCTATTATGTTCTTTATTCACTGCCAAACACTATTGTTCAAGAAGCCATTATGTTTCTGGATGTTTTAGAAGAATTTAAATTAGCAAATAAAAATTTTACCTATTATACTCATATATGTGACTGTTGCTAAACCCTGACATAAAACTTTTAATTTGTATTTATTTCTTCTTTATCTTGACAAGACACTGTCTATAGGATTACACTATCATACCATTTCAATGAACTCTTCCTTCCCCTTGCTTATGTTTCCATCACATTGGCCAGAGTAGTTCTCTTAGCACCTAAGTAGGTCATACAGTTCCCCTGCCCAGAACCCTCCAGGATCATTGAATACAGACTCAGGGTCCTGTCGCCTTCCAGGGCTCTGGGCTCTGGCCTCATTTCTGTCCCTCCAGACTGAACTGCTGCAGACACACTGCCCTCCTCACTGTCTCGGCTGAGCAGACACCTATCCCAGGGCCTTCACACCTGCCATTTACATTGCCTAGAGGGAAAATTATACTTTTCTCCTTCACAACAGAACTTATTTCTAATGTTGACCCCTCAGAGAAGCTTTTCTTAGCTACTGTGTCAGATTTTTCAAAAAATATCACCTGTACTTCCATCCACGGTCTTCATTGTTCTTTCCCATTGCATTTATAATAATTAATCTTTCTTGACTTAAATGACTCTGGCAGTGAGGTGCTTTGTGTTTGTGACTGTAGTATGTCCAAGTAGCCCCAGGACTACCTGGGCTCAGGCCAGATTTCAGTGCTAGCCTACATGCTAATGATGGCAGTAAGGGCAGTGCAAGTGGCACATGCCAGGCACTAATAAGTAAGTTTGAGGAATGCAACTGAGCAATTCCTGAAACACAGGAAAGCAGTATTCAATGACAGCTGTGCATGCTGGGCAGTAGCAATTTAGAGAAAAAACAGGACTATTTCTACTTTTAGGAGACATAATGGCCTTCAATTGTATCTAATTTTGACATTGTATCAGAATAGACAGAATTTAAATCTGCTCATTTCTGTTTTCTTTTTTTTAAAATTTTTTTAATTAATTTTATTTATTTCTGTATGTGTATGAATGTACTGTCTGCATGCAAGTCTGTGCACCCGTGTCGTGCAATGCCGCAGAGGTCAGAAACGGGCGTCGGATTCCCCTGGAACTGGAGTTCTCCTGGAATTGGAGTTACAGACGGTTCTCAGCCGCCATGTGGGTGCTGGGGATCGAACCCGGATCCTCTGCAAGAGCGGTCGGCACTCTTGACCGCTAGGCCATCTCTCCAGCCCCAATCATTTCTGTTTTCTTAAAAAATAAATGTGAGGCATGTTGGGTGCACCTTTAATCCCAGCACTTGGGAGGCAGAGTCAGGCAGATCTCTGTGAGTTCAAGTCCAGCCTGGTCTACATAGTGAGTTCTAGGCTAGCTGGGTCTACAGGGAGACCCTGACTCAAAAAAATAAAATAATTAATTTTTAAAAATCACCTTAGGGACTGGAGACATGGCTAGTTCTTTCAGAGAATCTGGGTTTGGTTCCCAGCATCTACATGGTGGCTGAAGACCATCTGTAACTCCAGCTTGAGGGGATCTTGTGCCTTTTTCTGGCCTCCATGGGCACTGTACCCACATATTGCACTATTTGGCAAAATCCTCATACACATAAATCTTAAAAATTTGTTTTATAAAGGCTGAAAAAGGGACTGTGGAATGACTGAGCTAGGATCTGGAGATAGGGAGATCACACTAGTTTACCTAGGCTACAACTTATCACAAGTTTTCTTTGTGAGGTGGGAAGAAGGTCAAAGGCAGTAGTATGAGATGGGATCACAGAAACAAGAGAATCGAGTGATGGAAATGGTGTCCTACAAGCTCCTGGGACCCTGCTCGTATGGTGTCAGCATGCACAAGACCCATGAAAACTCAACCAGACAACAAACGCCGTGTCAGTATGGAACTGAAGAAATAGGCATCAGAACCCAATCTTAGCTGAAAAATATTGGCAGCTGATTACTGTTGGATGAGGAAGAACTGGCCTTCTTCAAGCAAGGGACTCTGGATAGGCTGACTAGAGCTCAGTGGATGAACTTGCACTGAGGAATGGCTGGGGAGATTAATTTGGCACAATTGGCCTTAACGTAAATGATAGAATGTATCAATTCCAGGGGTGGCGGGGAGGCCTGCGGGAGGGTGCCAGTGGAGAAGGGGTTATAAAGGTGATGTATGAAAGACACAAAATGTATGTTATGAAATACACAAAAATTGAATTTAAAAAATGTATCAAAAAAATAAAAACCAGGGCTAGAAAGATGGCTTAGAGCGTTGGCTGCACTTGTAAACAACGTGGGTTTATTCCCAGCACCTTCATGGCAGCTAACGACTACCTATAACTCCAATTCCAGGGGATCCAATGCCCTCTTCTGACCTTGGGCATTGCATGACATAGGTGCACGTACACACATGCAGGCAATAAATATATTTACACACAAAATAAAGATAATAAAGTTTTGGTTTGTTTTTGTGTGTGTGTGTGTCTTTTTTGAGACAGGGTCTCCCTGTAGCCCCAGCTGTCCTGGAACTCACTCTGTAGACCAGGTTGGCCTTGAACTCAGAGATCTGCCTGCCTCTGCCTCCAGAGTGCTGGGATTAAAGGCATGTGCCACCACTCCCAGCTAATAAAGTATTTTTAAAAAGACAAAACTGGCAGGTCCTCAACTCTGCCCAAGCTTTACCCACATATTATAGGATATTTTAAGGCTTAGTGAAATGTTTAATTAGTTAAATTTGGGTGTAGGTTTTGGTGAAAATGGTAATACATATGTACTAATTGGGAATACAAAATGTTAATTGTTTTATTTATAATTTGTATTGGGTTAAGGTAAACAAATGGTCTCTATATTTTTCTGAATTATATAACATCACATTGTAACACTTTCTTTTACTTGTAGGACAGTTTAAAGGAACTAAGCTTAAATTTACTTCCCAAATAAGTAGCATACAGTCAATGAGAAACAGTTTGGGTAAATTTAATGAAAGCTTATGCCTTGGCTCCTGTTTATTTATGGGTATGTGTAATACAACTTAGGCATCTATAGGTCAAAACATAAAAACTTAAAAAAAAAAAAAGGGAGGTGGGAGGAGGGGTAGTATCCTTTCTGGGATACAAATGGAAAACAATGTGTTCCAATCCTATTGATAAATTTTCAATTTTTTGAGATCTTGAAACTAACAATGGGAGGAGAATTGTATGTTCCCACAGGTAAAAATCACCAATCTAAATGACTGAAAATGTACAACTTTTGGCTGTGCAGGATGGACTGGGAAATGCCAGCAGAGAGGCTGACCCATCTGAACATTATAGAAAGTGGAACCTCAGACTGCCTGAGTCACAGACACTGAGCATCTCTCTGAATACTATTGGGGTTAACTGTTTATAATGGGCCCTAACAAAGTTTACCTCCCAGATACTGAGAAACCTTCCTACCGCTCCCCTTTATAGGAAAAAGAAAAACATGATGGTAAAGAAATTGCGCCTTTAATCCTAGCACTCGGGAGGCAGAGGCAGGTGGATCTTTGTGAGTTCAAGGTCAGCCTGGTCTACAGAGTGAGTTCCAGGACAGCTGGGGCTACAGGGAGACCCTGTTTCAAAAAGACCAAAAAAAAAAAAAAAAAAAAAAAAAAAAAAATCATTCCCTAACTGTAAATTAGAGCCAACTGTATAGTGGTAATTTCTTATAAAACAGGTTATAACTACCCTTTTTTAATTGACTGATAGGCATAGGAACTGTGAAAGAATAATCTATTCTAGAGCCAAATTCAAAAGTAAAGTCTTATAAGCTGTTGTAATCAAGCAAAATATATTGGTACAGGAAAGCTCTGACATCAGCAATGAATTATTCTGCCTAGGAGATGTTGGCTAGGGGATTCAAATCCCCCCAAAATTTAAAGGCCTTTGCCTATAGTGGGATATATGCAAGGAGAAAGGCAGTAAGTCCCTGTTGTCGAAGACCTGGTGTGAGCATGAAAAATGTTATGAGAAGTCACTTGCTAATTACAACTGGCCTCTGAAATGCCAGAGAGCCATTACCACAAAGGTCACTTAAAGCTATACAGCAAAATATTGTCTCTCTTGAGACAAGCAAGACTCCTCTGCTCTATCAGCTACACCTCAACTAGCCTGGAGATACTGTGCAAACAGTGGCAGCCAAGTGTCTATTATATCCCAAATCTAATTGGTATTAGCCTCTTCCTTGGAGGAATAACTCACAGCAACTGCCACAAGCTTATTGTCCTCTAGTGGTTAGGAGATTTATAAGCCACAAATAAGAACTTGTCACCTTTATAGAGAAACTACAGTTTGTGATTAGCATTACCATCCAAGCATCTGTGTCTATTGCTCACAGCTTAGCTTGACAAAATAACTGAGTATGCTAAATGCCTATACATTCAGAATGCTTGTGCTTTGTTAGCATGACTAAAAAGGTATCACTGGATAAGCTGTCAACCCATGAAGGGAAACAACCTGAACAGACTAGAGTCCAAAATGACAACTCCAAAGAAAGTAGACTGTTTTCTTCTCACCCACTTGTGCCCCTTTCCCAAAGCCCAGGGAACAAATTGCAGAAGAGGAGGTGTGGTAGAATGTAAGGGCTGCAGAGAGATAGGGGTGAATCATTAAACTACAGCAATATAGTCTGGACTCCTAATTGATCAACATGCCTGTGCATACAAGCTTCTCCAACTGGACTGTGGGAACCTTGGTTTTTCAAAATTTGGACATAGATACTTGCAAAATGCACCAATTACCTAATTGTATGGCAAACTGAGTAACATCAATGTTATCTGCAAACAACTGTGTTATATTGTAGAATCCCTTAAAAATAAAAAGACAAAACTGGTGTGTTTTGTATGTGTGGTACATGCACTTAAGCATGAGAACGCACAGCATGCTCACACAAGCAGAAGCCAAAGGAAGACTGAGTATCTTCCACTGCCGTTCTCCACCTTATTCCCTGGAGACTGGGTCTCCCCTTTGGGAGGCAAGAGTGCAGTCAGGTCGATGAAGATGCAGCGCAGCTGCCTTTGAGCACTGCAAGGCTCTCCCTGTCATCAGAGTTCACACATCGCTCCCACTTCTCCATCCCTTCTTCCCGAGACTTTGAGCCACCAACATGATGTGACTCTGTCCTAAGCCACCCCACTTCTGGACTAAAGTTCCAGGTGGCTCTTTGGGGTGTCTTCAAAAGTGAGAATTGTGACCTCCCCTCTCCCAAAGAGGTAACATTAAAATTCACTAGGGGAGGGGGAGGGAATAAAGAGAGAAAGACTTCCAAAAATGTTCCCTTTTGTACTCTTCCCTTTTGTACCCTTATAATAAGGCATTAAAAATAAACAGGCAGTGCTTTTAATATTCATGTGTGTGATTCATGCTATGTTTCTAACTGGATGGTTTTTGTTTTAAATTTTAAAATTTACTTATTTGGTCTTTTTTTGAGACAGGGTCTCCATTTAGCTCCAGCTGGCCTGGAACTCACTATGTAGACCAGGCTGGCCTGGAATTCAGAGAGATCTGCCTACCTCTACCTCCTGAGTGCTGGGATTAAAGGCATTGTGCCACCATACCTGGCACATTTTTAACTTTTATTTTCCTATGTGTATGAATGCATGTACTGTCTGCATACAGGTTTGTGCACCCATGTCATGCAATGCCACGGAGGCCAGAAGAAGGTGTCAGATTCCCCTGGAACTGGAGTTAAAGACAGTTCTCAGCTACCATGTGGGTGCTGGGGATCGAACCCGGGTCCTCTGCAAGAGCAGTCGGCACTCTTAACGGCTAGGCCATCTCTCCAGCCCCCTATTTTTATTTTATGTGTATGAGTGTATTGCCTTCATGTATGTAAGTACAATGCCCATGATGGTCAGAAGAGGGCATTGGATCCCATGGAACTGAAGTTACCCACATGGGTGCTAGGAACTGAACTCAGGTCCTCTGCAAGAGCAGCCTGTACCCTTAACTGCTGAGCCAGCTCTCCAGCCCTTAGGGAGTTGTTTAAAAATTTGTTTTTAATCATGTGTATGTATATGTCTGTGAGGAGGTATGTGCATGTCAGTATAGGTAACTGATCCATCTCTCCAACCCGTTTTAACTTTTTTTTTTTTTTTTTTTGTCTTTTCGAGACAGGGTCTCCCTGTGGCCCCAGCTGTCCTGGAACTCACTCTGTAGACCAGGCTGGCCTTGAACTCACAAAGATCCGCCTGCCTCTGCCTCCCAAGTGCTAGGATTAAAGGCGTGCGCCACCATGCCCGGCTCCGTTTTAACTTTTTAACATGAATTTATTTACTATAGGGGATCTGCACATACCACAGCCCATATGTGGAGATCAACTCCAAGAACAACTTGGAGTCCCTTCTCACCCTCCACGATTTGGGTTCTGTACATGGAACTCAGGGTTAGCAATAAACATCCTATCAACTGAGCCCTATCAATAGCCCTGTTTGCTTGTTTCTTCAGAGAGGGTCTCATATAGCTCAGGCTGGCCTCAAACTCAAGCTTACTGTGTAGTTGAGGATGACCTTGAAGACCTGACCCTCCCGCCTCTACTTCTGAAGTTCTGGGATCACAGGTGTGAGCTAGCTGGATGATTTTCATGAATACATTGAGAAATGATGGTGATGAGTAGATGACAGGTGAGGGTTGGATAGGTGGAGAGATGAGTGAGTTGGCAGACATTCAGACACTTCTCACCTCACATTTTAATACCGCATAGTGAAAATGCCTACCCTTCCTTCCTTCTCAACATGGGTCCAGAATCCATGGCACAGTGCATGGAGGGCAACCCAGGCATGCTTACTGGATAGACTCTTGAAACTGGAAGAATAAGTGGAAGTCAGAGGAGCCATCTTCAATGAGTTTGCATAACTTTTAGTAAGTAATTAACAAACTTTCCAGAGGTGATGCCCACCTGTAGGCTGAGGCAGCATGGTTCCAAGTTTGAAGCCAGTCTAGGTTGCTTAGAGAGTTCCTTTTTCTGCTGGATAGCTTTAGTGTCAACTTGACACACATGGTTTGAGGAGCCTGAACTGGAGTTTTCTCTGTTGGCCTGCCCTGTGGCCATGTCTGTGGAGTATTTTCTTGATTGTTGAGTGATGCTGAAGGGCCCAGCCCACTGTGGGTGGTGCCACCCCTGGGTAGGTGGTCCTGTGTTGTATAGTAAAAGCAGGCTGAATATGAGTCAGGGGAGCAAGCCAGTAAGCAGCACTCCTCCATGGCCTGTGCTTTAGCTTCTGCCTCCAGGTTCCTGCCCTGAGTTGCTACCTTGGGCTCCCTAAGTGATGAACTGTTTACCCGGGAAATGTAAGATGAATAAACCCTTTCCTCCCCAAGTTGGTATTGATCAGACTTTTGTCACAGAAATTGAAAGCAAACTAGAACATTTTCTCAAAAAAAAAGTAAAAAAAGAAAGAAAAGGATTTTCCCAAACTGGCATGAACCCTGATCCTCCTCCTCAGACTGCAGAGTAGCTGGGATTATAGTTCTGCACCACCGCACCCGGCCTTCCAAGTAGATTTCTTCATCAGACTCCAGCATGAAAATGCAGACAAGCAGAGGTGCTCCCCTTCAGCGGGTGCTGATGCCTGGCCCCCGCCTCCTTTGTTTTGACACTGAGATAACTCCTGGCACTGAAAGAACAGAAAGCTTATGGAACAAGTTATTGACCCATGGGAAGTGTAAGAATAATGAACGTTTGAGTCCACCTTGACCCTGATTTTACAACTTAGACTATTTAGACTTTACTGGCCTTGGTTTGGTTACGGCCAAGAGAATTTAAGCGTTTATCCCATGGTAGTGTTGTAGGAAGGGCATGGGAAAATGCTTTCAACTAGACTCATACTAAGTTTTGTTTTTTGTTTTGTTTTGGTTTTGTTTGGTTTGGTTTTGTTTTCCAGTCTTTTTGAGACAGGGTCTCCCTTTAGACTAAGCAGCCTTGAACTCAGAGATCCACCTACCTCTGCCTCCCGAATGCTGGGATTAAAAGGCATGGACTACTGTGCCCGGCTCTACTAAGTCTTATTTTTCCCCCCAGGGGAGAGCTCGAAGTCAGTCCCCTACTACCACAAATTATGCAGTCGACTTTCCCGAATTTGGGGAAATGGCAGGGGTCAGCACACTGGCAAACACTCCACTGCTGAGCTATAGCCACAGCCCTTTTTCTGATTTATTTTTATTTTGAGACAGGGTCTCACTAAATTGCTCATGCTGGCCTTTAACTCACTGTGTCCTCTGGGCTGGCATTGAATTTCAGTCCTCCTGCCTCAGCCTCCTGAGAAGTCAAATGAGAGGCCTGTGTCACCAGGTCAGGATTCGTCTCCACGTTAATCACAATCTGACCTTGGAGAATCCAGCACTGAAACATCTACTCGATACTGTTACTCCAATGTCCAATGCTTCCTCTCAACCTAACATGTTGAAAACAGAGCTCCAGGTCTTCTCAAACCTTCCTGCCCACCCTCCTTCCCTCCTTAGCAGTAGCCTTCCACTCCTCCTGCACAGTCCATATCCAAAGTCCAGAGCCTCTGGGCTCCACCTGAAACTATACAGAGCACGTGACCCTTTCTTCCCACCCCCACTGCTGCCATATTGATCCAGGTCACCACCTTCCCTCCCATAGCTTCCCAATTGATCTTCCTTCCCCTCCCTTGCCTCTCAGCACAGGTTCCTTCTAAAGCTTAAAGCAACTTGAGTCTTCCTCCTGCTCAGGACCTCTAGATGGCTCCCAGCTTCCCTTGAAGTCTTCTGCATGGCCTTGTGTGCGCATGCTTGGGGTACCTGTTGGCCAACCCCCCTTTTTTTTGTCTTTTCGAGACAGGGTCTCCCTGTAGCCCCAGCTGTCCTGGAGCTCGCTCTGTAGACCAGGCTGGCCTTGAACTCACAGAGATCCGCCTGCCTCTGGCTCCCGAGTGCTGGGATTAAAGGTGCGCCCCGACGCCCGGCTTGGCCAGCCCCTCTTACGTGCTCTGCTCTGCCAGGGCTTCTCACCTGCCACCTGCCTTCCTCAGGTCCCCGGACTTCCCCCTAGTAACGTGCCCCCTCCCTCCACTCCCCACCTGAGACATCCCCCACCACGTCTCATCTCAGTGAATCCTTTGTCTTCATTTTCTGGAATCACACACCATATGTGAGCTTCTGTAACTCTGTGCTTAATTTCTCTCCATACTAAAACCTGGGATGGGGGCTGGAGAGATGGCCTAGCGGTTAAGAGCGCCGACCGCTCTTACAGAGGACCCGGGTTCGATCCCCAGCACCCACATGGCGGCCGAGAACCGTCTTAAACTCCAGTTCCAGGAGAACTCCAGTTCCAGGGGAATCCGACACCCTTAAAAGTTGACTCTCGAGGAGGTCTGAGTGGGGAACGGTCGCTCTGGAGGGATCGGGGGACGTTCGGGGGAGGGAGGAGGGAGTGTGCGAGAAGGGCGGTTGGGGTAAATCGATGAGAGTCAGGATACGAGAGGTCCGCGGCAATCGACTGGTGCTCAAGGAGTAGGCGCATCAAGGAGGGAGGGAGGGTGCGGCACAGAGAACCTGGCAATGCAGACAGGAGTCTTAGGGAGTACAGATTCTATTGGTTGAGGACCACGGGTCGAACGGGAAAGCTCTAAGGTTGCATTGTTTGTTGCGGAAGGATGAGTCGTAGGCGACGAGGATTCTCATTCAGCTATAATAGCATCGCAGAAATGAAAAATGTATATGGGAAGAAAAAAAGCGTAAAAAGAGAATCAGAAAGAAGCTTTTATGAACACAAAACGCCGGGTAAATACTGAAAGCAACAGGGTAGTCGAGATCGTGCACTAAGCAGAATGTTAAGAAGTTTGACTCGACTGAACGGAGAAGAGGAGTTAGAAAAAGCGGCGTTATGGGCGAGTCATAAGGATGCACATTTGAAATCTGGTAACTGAATAAACAAAGGGCGAGAAGTAGAGGCAGAAAGAATGATAAGTCATCGTTTTGACTGAGCTCGAGTCCGCCAATTTTGATTTATCGACTGTATTATTAACGTTGGGGTTCGCAGAAACAGTAAGGAGGACGCGAAAAACTGAGGAGGTACCGAAGAAGGAGGTGGGACATGGAAGAAGAGCGAAGATAGGTGTCCGAAGAAGGTCGAGAAAGGGAATCGTGAGGGAAAGAGAGGGAAAATGGTAGCGCGAGGGGAAGGGGTATTGAAAGGTGTGGAGCGCGGCATAAGCTTCAGGAGGAGGATCCACGGGTCCTACAGTGGGATATGAACGTCAATTGAGGGGGAGGGCGAGATCCCGAGAAGGGAGGGTGTCGAGGGCGGGGCGGGGTCGGAATCGCCACACCCACAAATGTACGGATGGCGGCCGAGAACCGTCTGAAACTCCAGTTCCAGGAGAACTCCAGTTCCAGGGGAATCCGACGCCCGCTTCTGACCTCCGCGGCATTGCACGACACGGGTGCACAGACTTGCATGCAGACAGTACATCCATACACATACAGAAATAAATAAAAATTAATAAAAAAATAAAAATAAAAAAAATAAAAACCTGGGATGTAATTTGTCTTACTTTTCCTATTATCCGTCTTCACCAACTAGAACTAGAACCAGCTAAGCTCCACAGGACACAGATGTTTTCTATTTTGCTGAACACGTTGTCTTCGCTGCCAAGAATTGTATCTAGAGCATAACTACTGGGTAAATATTGGCTGAAGGAATCCTGTCTGTACAGCTTTTACAAGCATGCTGCACGCCCATTCAACATGGTCATTGTTCGCAAGAATTCTCCAAGTTCCTTCCCACTCTCCACTCTCTCCAGTAGCAATTTATGAAGAACTATTCACTATAGAGCAAGTCCGGTTTTTGAGGTTTTATTTTAGGAAAACAATCATAACATTAAGGTTTTTTTTTTTTTCTGTCTTTTTGAGACAGGGTCTCCCTGTAGCTCTGACCTCCACGGCATTGCATGACACTGGTGCACAAACCTACATGCAGACAGTACATTCATACACATTCAAAAATAAATAAAATTAAAAAAAAATAAAAATAAATTAAAAAAATATTTTAAAGCTAGAAGCTGGAATATCCCACTAGATCAGGCCAAGGTCACTTACTAGAGAACCTTCCTGCTATTCTAAGAAGGAGGAACTTCCAAAGCCTGGGGAGACAGGAATGTTGGGCTAGATGAATACCCCCCCAAACTCATCACCATCCAGCTGTGTCCCAGGGAAAACCAAAGTGAGAATTCCCTTGAAAAGCTCTGCAATGGTCACCTTTGTGGGTTACGTATGACTGTAAAAGGTATCACTCTTTAAAATGGCTCCCTGATTTCAATAGGAATGGTAGGATGCTGAAATTGCAGAACCAAAATGGCAGTGTTTAACAACTAGGACAGGATGTGGGACAGAGGCTCCCTCGTGATGTTCCCAGGAACAAAACAGACAGTCCACCTACCATTTTGTTATTTGGTGACTCATGCATCATGGTGTTCCCAGGAACAAAACAGACAGTCCACCTACCATCTTGTTATTTGGTGACTCATGCATTGTGGTGTTCCCAGGAACAAAACAGACAGTCCACCTACCATCTTGTTATTTGGTGACTCATGCATTCAGGCATGCCTTCATTGCAGATGATATTGAATGTCAGTGACTAGTCAACAGGCCTTTGGAGACAGATGCCATTGAGCAGAATCCATTACTGCCTCTCTAGCTGGCTACTCCAGTTGTGCTGGAAGTGGGGGTTGTAATAGCAAATCTTTTTTAAGATTTGTTTTTATTCTTTTTAATTCTATGTGTGCGTGTGTCTGTGCAGGAGTGTATACACATGAGTGCAGGAACACACAGAGGGCCAGCGGCACTGGGTCCGCCTCCCCTGGATCTGGAGTTACAGGCAGTTGTGAGCTGCCTGATGTGAGTACTGGAACCAAACTCAGGTCCTGCACAAGAGCAGTTTGTGTTTGTGACCACTGAGCCATCTCTCCAGCCATGTTGTATTATTTATTCTATATATGGGGAAAAAAATCTTAAGTATGGGAGTGGCCTAGCTGGAAGAAGCATATCACCGAGGTGGACTTTGAGAGTTCATGGTCATGCCCACTTCCCAGTCTGTCTCCTGCTCCCTGCGCCTTGTTGAGTATGTGAGCACTCTGCTCCAGTCACCTCCTGCCACCAGGGCTCCACTGCCAATATGGACTCTCCCTCTGGGACTATAAACCAGATGATAATCTTCAGTCTATAGGCAGTGTGGTCATGGTGTTTTACCACAGCAACAGAAAAGTAACTGATACAGGAGCTAAAAGCAGGACATGAGTTGTCATGGTGGAAAATCAAAGCCCTTTATCCAGGTTCATAACTAAGAGAATTTGTAAACCCAGAGGTCCTTGACTAAAGAGTACCTGCTAGTCCACCCCAACAAGAGCCTTACAGATGAGGGAACTCTGGTTAATGTAGCTCGGTCTGGCCAAGCCAACTTTATAGACACCACACAGAGGAAGGCTTGACTGTGGGAGGTAGGAGCCCCCTTCAACACTGGTCTGTAAGCACGTGGCCATCTGGAGCTCACCCAGCTGCCGGCTGAGGAATGCACAAGGCAGCTTAGGTACTGAGTATGCAGATCTGCAGTTCTAGGGAAACTGACCCTGACTGCTGCTTTTCCCTCCTCTGAGAAGCCACGGAGAGTCTATGCCAGGGTACTTGTCCATGGTGCTGCCCAGTCAATGCATCCAGAGCTTTTCAAGGCCCTTTCTCACAGCTGGCATGACCACACCTCCTGGCTTGCCTGGTACTTTCTGTGCAACACCAGGGAAAATCCTGGGCCAATCTTGACCCTCCAGAATCCAGAAATCCAACCACTACATCAGCATTTGCACTGTTCAGAAAGATAGGAAGTAAATGATTTGGTCAATTTTAATGTTTGGGTTGTAAGCCTTAGCCTTTAATGGCCGCACTATCTGTCCAGCCCATCGATTTTAAACTTTACTATTTAAATCTATTTTTCATATCTGTGTTTATTTATTTTGTTAAAAAATATTTTACTTAGGGCTGGAGAGATGGCCTAGCGGTTAAGAGCACCGACTGCTCTTACAGAGGACCCGGGTTCGATCCCCAGCACCCACATGGCAGCCAAGAACCATCTGAAACTCCAATTCCAGGAGAACTCCAGTTCCAGGGGAATCCGAGACTCTCTTCTGACCTCCGCAGCATTGCACGACACGGGTGCACAGACCTGCATGCAGCCAGTACATTCATACGCATACAGAAATAAATAAAAGTTAAATAATCTTTAAATTTAAAAAAAAGAAGTTTAAAAAAAATATTTTACTTCGGGCTGGATAGGTGGGCCTAGCGGTTAAGAGCGCTGACTGCTCTTGCTGAGGACCCAGGTTCAATCCCCAGCACCCACATGGCGGCTGAGAACCGTCTTTAACTCCAGTTCCAGGGGAATCTGATGCCCTCTTCTAACCTCTGCGGCATTGCATGACACGGGTGCACAAACCTGCATGCAGACAGTACATTCATACACATGAAAAAAATAAAATAAATAAAATTTTAAAAATATTTTACCTCTTTTTTTATGGTGTTTTTTTTTTTTTTTTTTAATTCAGGGTCTCCGTATAGCCCTAGCTGTCCTGGAACTCACTCTGTAGACCAGGCTGGCCTTGAACTCACAGAGATGCACCTGCCTCTGCCTCCCGAGTGCTAGGATTAAAGGAGTGCATCACCAGACCCAGCTTAAAGATGGTTCTTAGCCACCATGTGGGTTCTGGGAATTGAACCCAGATCCTCTGCGAGAGCAGTTGGTGCTCTTAACTGCTGAGCTATTTCTCCATCCCCCTTTACTTCTTTTTATATTATGTTTATGAGTGCTTTGCCTGTGTGTATGTACGTGCACCAATGCCCCTAGAGGCCAGAACAGGCAGTTCATCCCCTGGGATTTCAAACAGGTCACCATGTGGGTGCTAGAAATCCAACCTCAGTCCTCTACAAAAGCAGCAAATACTCTTAAATACTGAGCCATCTCTCCAGCCGTGTGTGTGTGTGTGTGTGTGTGTGTGTGTGTGTATGTGTGTGTGTTGGTTTTGATTCTTTTTTTTTTTTTTTTTGGTCTTTTCAAGACAGGGTCTCCCTGTAGCCCCAGCTGTCCTGGAACTCACTCTGTAGACCAGGCTGGCCTTGAACTCACAAAGATCCCCCTACATCTGCCTCCTGAGTGCTAGGATTAAAATCGTGTGCCACCATGCCCAGCTGTATATGTGTGTGTGTGTGTGTGTGTGTGTGTGTGTGTGTTTTAAGACAGGGTCCTAGCTAGAACTAAAGGGAGACCCTGTCTCAAAAAAAAAACAAAAAAACAAAAACAAAAAAAACACAGGGTCCTATGTAGTTCAGGCTGGCTTCGAGTCTGCTATGTAGCAGAGGCTGACCTTGAATTCCTGATATCAAGTGCTGAGATTATAGGCCTGTGCCACCACACCTGGCTAAATCTACATAAAATGCACATGATAGAAATTTGTTTTACTTCATAAGAGAATCAGTGATGTAATCTAAGTGTAATTTAGTCATTAGAATTGATTATAGTCTGAAGACAGTTGACCCTTCCTCCAACTCCTTGGATGGTCTATTAACGTGAAGCAAACTCACAACAGAATTATTTAAGATCTGTCATGTATTTTCTTTTTAAATAAACTTTAAAATCCTCAGAATTTTTAGACTATTTTAACATCATCAAACGTCTGCATTTCTTCACTTTGTTTTTTTCTTTTTATTTATTTATTCTTGTATGTGTATGAATGTAGTGTCTGCATGTAGGTTTGTGCACCTGTGTTGGGCAATGCCTCGGAGGTCAGAAGAGGGTGTCAGATTCCCCTGGAACTGGAGTTAAAGACAGTTCTCAGCCGCCATGTGGGTGCTGGGGATCAAACCCAGGTCCTCTTCAAGAGCAGCTGGCGCTCTTAACTAGGCTAGGCTATCTCTCCAGCCCCATGTCTGCATTTCTTAAAGAGAACAGATAGTACCTATGTAGATAAAATTAATGCAAAGAGTTGGGCATGGTGGTGCATGCCTTTAATCCTAGGACTTGGGAGGCAGAGGCAGGCGGATCTTTGTGAGTTCAAGGCCAGCCTGGTCTACAGAGTGAGCTCCAGGCCAGCTGGGGCTACAAGGAGACCCTGCCTCAAAAAGACAAAAACAAAAATAAAAAAGAAAGAAAGAAAGAAATTGACTTCTCTTTTTCACCTCTTTATTCCTTCATATAGAAAGTGATGAGTGGTTACGTGTCTAAAAAGCAGAGAACAGATAAAGGGCAAGAGAAAAGTAATCTTTTCAGTCATGGAATCCCAGAAGCCTCAGCAGGTCCCTCAGCAGGGCAGGCCACCAGATAGGCCAGCAGTGGTTGTGCAAGGCTGATAGTAGGGGCTAGTGACTTACATCACAACAAAACACAGTGACAAAGTTCAAAGTCCAGCAATCTACTTATCTGGCAGGAGGGACAAACAATGATAACCATCAACACCCAGAGAGAGATGCCGTGTCCTGGTGCTATTCTGGGGACTTGCTCTATGGACTCATCATTTCAGGTGAAGAAACTGCAAGTCTGATTTTCACTATGAGCTGTACTGCCCTTTCACAGGTAGAGATGTGATCTGATGAGGAGGAGTCAATAAGACGCAGGATCCGAGGACAGTATTTTGAGCCAGTATCAAGTGAAAGACATTTCATTTGCAATAAAGACCTTCTGCAGAAGGCGGACAGCCCCAAGCAATGTGGGGGGAGCAGCACGAGACCCTCCGACAGGAACCTCTGCTTGCACACGTCTGTCCTAAGCCTCAGTGCTTTTTTTTTTTTTTTTTCTGAGCTCTAACTCAAAAGCATGCCATTTCCTTCTTTCCCTTTCTGGTCTTCTTTGGGGATGGACCAGGATCTAAGCACATCTGCCTGGCCCTCTGGGCTTCCCTGAAGACTCTCCCTCTTTCTACATCTGCTTTCAGACTTCCATTGCTGACCCTGATTCAAAAGGCATGTGTTTCTCTCCCTTTTCTTCTTCTCCCTCCTCCCTATAGCTGTCGGGATTTACAGCTCGTCTGCCCTGTGGTCCTCTCCAATTCTAATAAAATGGCTCTGGGCCTCCTTCTGAGTCCGTTTTAAAGTTCTTTAATTGATGAGACTAAGAACCCACAAAAGGGAACTTGATCCCCCAGAATTTCTGAGCCCACTCCCTAAGGCAATTCACACACCTCTTTGGTTTTCTCTTCTTCTTACCATTTGAGTTGTAAGAAGTCATTCTGTGCAGAAAGTAAAGGATCCAGGGAAGACCAAGAATTGTTAAAAGAAGCTCGGTGACTTCTTTTTTTAATATCATTTATTATTTTTGGCCTTTTATGTATGAGTGCTTTGCCTGCATGTATGCAAGTTTACCACATGGACACAATGTCCCACAGAGGCCAGAAGAGGGTGTCAGAACCCCAGGAACTGGAGTTACAGGTGGTTGTTAGCGGCCATGCAGGGCTTGGAAATGAACCTTGGTCCTTTAGAAGACAGCAAGTGTTCTTAACTGCTGAGCCATCTCTCTAGCTCCCCTGAGTGAATTCTTGAAGCAGAGCCAGCTACCAGCTCTGTATATTCACCTGGACTATTACTAAATTCACTGCATTATCGTTGGCTGTCTTCCCTACAACTTCTTTGCCTTATTGTGACAGATCTGTTTCCTGGCAGATGGAACTGGTTTGTAAGAGCATCATGCCTACTTGCTGGTATTGATAGGAGTATGGCAGAATTTGGTCTGAGACAGAATAACATGACAAGTTGTAGTGAATTGGAGGTGACACCAACATAAAGCCCTTGCTACCTCTTTTGGAGGCCTTTGACATCTCCCAGTAAGAGTCTAATTCTTAGTATATTGCCCAGGTATGACAAGGTAAATAAGATGATTACCATTGAAAACATAGTTTCCTCACAGCTTCCAAGTGGAGGGGGCACCTCTGGACCTGGGTATCAAAGCAGCAAGTCACACTACGGGAAATTTAAGGTAAGAGGTGAAGGAAAGCAGAGAGACATACTTCTAAGAATTTGGGCCCTAAATATGAAGAAAAAAAAAATAGGATAAGCATGGGCAATACAGCCCTAGTCTATGGGACTTCAGCTGCTGTTGAATTCAAATGAGAGAAATGTGAGCCTACGGTAAGATGGAGGATGAGGGTGAAACACAAGTATCAGGGAGAACTGGAAGAGAAGCAACCCACAGTTCCCAGGCAGGGATTAAGTCTTTCTAATGCAATAATTAGAAAACGAGTTCAGGGGCTGGAGAGATGGCCTAGCGGTTAAGAGCGCTGACCGCTCTTACAGAGGACCCGGGTTCGATCCCTAGCACCCACATGGTGGCTGAGAACCGTCTGAAACTCCAATTCCAGGAGAACTCCAGTTCCAGGGGAATCCAACACCCTCTTCTGACCTCCGCGGCGTTGCACAACACGGGTGCACAGACCTGCATGCAGACAGTACATTCATACACATACAGAAATAAATAAAATTTTTAAAAAATTTTTAAAAAATTAGAAAACGAGTTCAGTCTATAAAGTCCTGGCCTTGCAGGTACAAGGACCTGTAGGCTTCTGGTCCCACTGAGAGGTCATCTTTCAGACACAATGTCCAACATACATACATGTGCACACATGCACACACACATATGCACGAATACATGCCTGCACACACATGTGTACCCACACGAGCATGCACCTACATGTATATATACATATGCACAGGTACATGCCTGCGCGCACATGTGTACCCACATAAGCATGTACCTACACGTATACACACATGCACAAGTACATGCCTGCATGTGGGGTCGCCGCCGGGATTCATGGCGGGGCCCACTTAATCCTAGGACTACTCATGTGGAAAGCCTGCGCAGGAAAGCATACCACATGTAGGTAGGTTGAGGTTCAAATGCAGAGAGAGATTTTATTCCAACATGTCTGCTTAAATATCCATCATGACTAAATTCGTCACTACTCCCCACCCCATGGGTGTAGCCAGGGAGGTACCATTGGCTTAGAACCCACCCCATGGGTGTGGCCAGGGAGGTACCATTGGCTAAGAATCCAACCCACCTAACTAAGCTTTTCCACATCTCACCCTTTTAATTTTATTTTTTTAATTTTTCTGAGAGGCAGGGGAGCCCATGGGTGAGGCTAACAATCCAAAGGAACCTGAGTTTTGAATAGCCAGCTGCTCAAGTCTGTTTTGGGTGCTAGGCAGTGGGGGACAGATCAGACCTAAAACTTTATTTTCTTTTTTTTTTATTTTTTATTTATTTATTTATTTATTTTATTTATTTTGGTATGTGTATGAATGTACTGTCTGCGTGCAGGTGTGTGCACCCGTGTCGTGCAATGCAGCGGAGGTCAGAAGAGGGTCTCGGATTCCCCTGGAACTGGAGTTCTCCTGGAATTGGAGTTTCAGACGGTTCTCGGCCGCCATGTGGGTGCTGGGGATCGAACCCGGGTCCTCTGAAAGAGCGGTCGGCGCTCTTAACCGCTAGGCCATCTCTCCAGCCCCTAAAACTTTATTTTCACACTAAGGCCAATTAATATCCAAAAATCCCAACCATGAAGTAAGCTGATTGTCAAGCATAAGCAATGAATGTAAGTAACATTCATGTAAAACCAATTAGCAAGTATCTATGTTCATATTTTGAACAACCCAAGGTTCCCATAGTCCAATTGGAGAAGCTTGTATGCACAAGCATGTTGATCAAATAAGAGTCCAGTGTATATTGCTGTAGTCTCACAATTCACCCCAATCTCTCCGCAGCCCTTACATTCTACCACGCCTCCTCTTCCGCAAGTTGTTCCCTAGGCTTTGGGAAAGGGGCACAAGTGGGTGAGAAGCAAAGCAGTCTGTTTTCTCTAGAGATGTCATTTTGGACTCTAGTCAGGTTGTTTCCCTTCATGGGTTGACAGTTTATCCAGGGTACCTTTTTAATCCTATTAACAAAGCACAAGCAATTAGATGTACAGGCATGTAAATGATATTATTATGGCAAGCTAAGCTGTGAGCAGAGACACAGATGTTTGGATGGTATGCTAATCCACAAACTGTGGTTTCTCTATAAAGGGTGACAAGTTCTTATAGTGGCTTATGTCATCTCCTAACCACTAGAGGACGTAAGCTTGTGGCATCAGCCATGAATTATTCCTCCAAGGAGAGAGCTAATAGCCAATTAGATTTGGGATATATAGACACATGGCAGCCACTGTTGCACAATATCTCCAGGCAGTTAAGGTGTAGCTGATACTGACAGAGGAGCCTTGCTTGATTCAAAGAGACCAATATTTTGCTTTACTGCATTAGTGGCCTTTGGTAACACTCTCTGGCATTTCAGAGGCCAACTGCACATTAGCAACTGATGTCTCAAAACATTTTTTCATGCTTACACCAGGTCTTCGACAACAGGGACTTACCACCTTTCTCCTTGCAGATATCCAATTTTTATGGGCAAAAGGCCTTTATAATTTGGGGGGCTCGGATCCCCCAGCTAACATCTCCTTGGCAGAATAATCTACTGCTGATATCAGAGCTCTCCTGTATTAATATATTTTGCTTAATTACACAGCTTATAAAGACTTTACTATTATATTTGGCTCTACTTTACAGTTAGGGAATGACTTCATTACCATCACATTTTTTCTTTTCCTATAAAAGGGAAGAGATAGGAAGGTTTCTCAGCATCTGGAAGGTAAACTTCATTAGGGCACATTATGAATAGTTAACCCAAATAGAATTCAGAGGGATGCTCAGTGTCTGTGACTCAGGCAATCTGAGGTTCCTTTTTCTTTCATGTTCAGATGGGTCACCCTTTCTGCTGGCATTTCCGAGTCCATCCTGCACAGCCAAAAGTTGTACATTTTCAGGCATTTAAGTTGGTGTTTTTAACCTGTGGGAACATACAAATCTCCTCCCATTGTTAGTTTCAAGACCTCAAAATTAAAAATTTATCAAAAGGTTTGGAATATAGAAGGAATATTACACCACCTCCCTCTTTTTGTTTTTTTAAATTTTTATGTTTTGATCTATAGATGCCTAAGTTGTCCTACAAGAAAAGGAAAAATGTTACAAGGTGATACTGTATAGCACAGAAAAATAGAGACCATTTGTGTGCCTTAACCCCAAAGTTATTGTTGGAAAGTCAATACAGATTATGTATAAAACAATTAACATTTTAGATTTTCAATTAGTTCAAATGTATTACCATTTTAAACTGCAAACCTTACAAAGTGGATTTTAATAACTATCTTACTCCAAGCTCTTGGCCTTCTCCAGGCCTGGCATGAAAACCTGCTTTAAAGATTTTTCAATATCTAGTTCTTAATAAAATTTTCTTTTACAGTTCTTTTTTTTTTTAATTTTATTTATTTCTGTATGTGTATGAATGTACTGTCTGAATGCAGTCTGTGCACCCGTGTCGCGCAATGCCGCGGAGGTCAGAAGAGGGTGTCGGATTCCCTTGGAACTGGAGTTCTCCTGGAATTGGAGTCTCAGACGGCTCTCGGCCGCCATGTGGATGCTGGGGATCGAACCCGGGTCCTCTGTAAGAGCGGTCGGCGCTCTTAACCGCTAGGCCATCTCTCCAGCCCTCTTTTACAGTTCTTATGCCCACCAGTTAATTAAAGACTGGCTAGATATGCCCCATGAGAAGTTGTTACCATCATTACCATCTTGAATTTTTGGGGTTTTTTTGGTTTTTGTGGGAGCTTCTAGGAAGCTTCCTTTGTCGAACAGGTGCAACGCAGTCCTGCTAAGGGGAAAGGGATGCACAGTGCCCACTTTGTGGACAGTGTGGGGAACTGGCCTCATTGTGCAGAGGACAGTTGGTCACTTCTGTGACCTGACCGGAGAGGTATCTTCCTACTCGGGTCCTTAGCCTGGGACAACGAAACATGTATCCCACTCTTGGCCGAAAGTTTTCACCTGCCCAAGCCCAGGACAGGAATTTCACACCAGCTATTCAGGTTGGTGGTCCGCAAAGGGAGCCTTTTTCCACACCAACTGGCCACCCACAACAGCAGAACAAAATGCAGGCCCAGCCTGTATGCACACAAAAAATTTAAAAATGGCGGCCGCAAATTCCACAAAGATATTAATTGGAATTCAATTTTTCTTATTTTTAAATTTTTATACCTTTTATTTTTTATTCCCAAATACCCACAAACTTATTAACACTTTAATACAATGAAAACCTGGTTGCATCTTTGTTTTAGATGTTGAAAGGGCATAACTAGTAGGTGGCAGTGTAGATCCATTATTTTAAGATTTTCAATAGATAACCCATAAACTTTGTTGAAATTGAATTATATTTTGGCTGTTTAATATACTTTGGGTCTTGAGAAGGAAGGGCCACGTTCCAACTCAGAGGCAATGTTTTTACTAGTATCATGGCTGTTAACATTGAAATATACTTAGAACACAGGTACACACATCCATACACACGTATGTGCACGCACATACATACACACACATACATACATACATACATACATACATATATAATAAAGATTTGTTAGGTTGACCTGTAAGAGAAGAAGGCCATATTGTTTGATGTCCAATGAAAAACATGAAATTTTTATAATTTGTTATAGGGTTATTTTTACATAATTAGAATAAATGTCCTAGTAATGCATGAAACAGCTGAGATCCATATGCCACCTCTTAGGCCCATTTGCAACCACTTGCCTTCAATGAACTATATCTAAAGTTTACTATTCTTTCCCTATCCTATCCCTTCTGGTTAACTATGCCTAAATTCTACCTATGCTATTTACAAATCTAAAGATTGAGGATTTCCAAAAGTAGACAGGCCTGATCCATCATGTCTTATTATTAAGGACTTTGGAATAATAATAATCCATAATCACAATTACAACCATTATTAATTATCGATAATTATTATTAACCATTATTAGTCACAATTATTAATTATGAATACTTGTCAATAATGATAGTTAACAATTTATCATTGGACTGAATTTTATCAATTATTATTAATAATTATATTCAACAACAATAACTATAACCATTAATAACAATTACTAATAATTAACAACAATCTATCATTAAACTGAATAATATGCATAGTATAAACGCAATAAAAAATTATTAACACTAAGGGGTATAACAAACATTTTTTATGAATTGAATCTATTTTGTTTATAGTTAGCTAAATAGATTTAAACCTGTAGGATTATAATGAATTAAAAGCGGGAACTCACATTCACTCACACATACACGCAGCTTGAAGATGGGCTTAAAGAAACATAAAGCAGTTTTATTCAAAAAATTTCTCATTTAAATTGAACCAAAATATCAATTTACGTTGCTAAAGAGACTTTTACCAATGATCCTTAAAAAAGACAATCTATCAGAGCAAGTTTGTTTTGTTAGAACTTCAAGGATTGTAAATTCTCCAAGAAATCCATCTATCTTGTTTCCAAAGTGCTGAAATCAAAAGTATATTACCTAAAATCAAAATTTAGTGGGCATGATTTAGATGCCATGTGCTCAGTGGGGCAGCTGGTATGCATGCACAGCAGGCAGGCTTATGGCACCAGGCCAGAGCTCAGACCACATGTGATCTAGAATTCTGTGAGAAGAGATTTTTAAGGTGAAACACATTTAAAAGGAGCAAGATAAAATTAAGTTAAACATATCTAGGGTACACGGGGGTTAAATAAAAATATTACACTTTAAGTTAAGCATGCTGAAATGGATTTGAATTACTGTTAGCTAAAATAAATCCCAACTTTGGATCTGCAAATAGCTGGCAGGTTTTAGGTAAGAAGTTAGATTTAGAGAAAACCCATAAGAAGACAAGAGAACAACACACTTTTATCTAAAAACAGATTTTGTACACAGAATTTAAGAGAAAAACCACCAAGGCTTGAAATTATTTGGAAGAGACGGCTCTTGGAGGAGGGCAGGTCTGTGAAAGGCCTTAGTTTACAACAGAAAGAGATGTGCTCAGGTCTAAGAGAGCTAACGGGAGAAAACCTACATATGAACAAGATTGGAACAGAACTTGAGGAGCCTGCAGCAGGAGTCGTTCTTTGGAGGGATGGGATTTAAAACCAGAAAGTTTTTCAGACCTGTAGAATTATGAGAAATTGTTTTAAGGCCAAACATAACTGCTAAGGCTTAATATTAAATTCAGCCTTGAGGTCACTGGCTTTTATGCCTGCAGGAGTGACCATGCCAGGAGGCACATGCCTGGTAGGCACTGGGTGCTCCCTCTGAACCAAATCAGAGGCAGGCTCTCCACATGTACAAAGCCACATGCCCTCAGACCACTGTCCCATTCACTGAAACCAGCAGGAAAGACGGCTCCACCACAACAGATAGATATCAGGAGAGAGAGAAGAAAAAGAAGAAAAGGGCAAGATTTAGGGTTATGCATACCTAAGTTGTTAATGTTTCCTTCTGTCCCACGTTTGGACACCATTTGTGGGGTCACCACCGGGGTTTGTGGTGGGGCCCACTTAATCCTAGGACTACCCAGGTGGAAAGCCCATGCAGGAAAGCATACCACGTGTAGGCAGGTTGAGGTTCGAATGCAGAGAGTTTATTCCAACATGTCCGCTTAAATATCCATCATGATTCAATTCTCAGGGCCCAATGCTAAATCTTTTTGTCACTACACTCCACCCCATGGGTGTGGCCAGGGAGGTACCATTGGCTTAGAGCCCACCCCATGGGTGTGGCCAGGGAGGTACCATTGGCTTAGAACCCAACCCACCTAACTAAGCTTTCCCACATGCGTCCTGTCTTGATCTTCCTCCAGTGGCCTTCATGACACAGCCTGAGTAGTCCAATAACAACAGTCTACACTCTGAAGGGCTGAAATCGCAGTAGCTGCTCAGTCCACAAGCTGGATATCTCAGCAGTCCTCACTTGGCATTGAAAGTTTGGAGGATTCTTGGAGAGACACGAGTCTTCAGTCCATACTGGAGGGTTAAAAATTCAGTGCCAAAAAATAAAAATTAAATAAATAAATAAATAAATAAATAAATAAATAAATAAATAAATATTCAGTACCATTTTAACACTGGTCATCCTGCTCCCGAGTCAGGCAGGCCAATCACATGCCCAGTCCCATGCCCAAAATAAACCAGAATCATCTTTATCAGAGTCCTGTAGACTTTCGAGCTGGGTCTCTCCTTGATGTGAGCCTCATACAGGCTTGCCTCAATTCCATCATCTTGCTTGCCTTTGTTCCCCTTACTTTCCCCTCAGGAACAATTAAACCTCTCTGACTTCAGTCAACATTTGGCTGGGCTGTGGTCATCTGAAGGCTTGACTGGGACCTGAGACCTGCTTTTGGGGGGGGAGTTAGACACAGTTTTGCTATGTAGCCAAGGCTGGCCTATTGCTCACTATGTGATTTGGGCTGACCTCAAATCTGCAGCAATCCTCCTATCTTAACCTCCCAAATGCTGGCATTACAGGCATGCATCACCATGCACAGCTTGCCATCTCTCTTAAGAGATGTGCCTTGCCTACTGGTGCTGGCTATGGAGAATGGCATCTCCTTGAGGCTGGCACAGGCTGCCAGAGTGTCCTTCAATAGAGTAACTCAATTACCAGGACTATGTAATCAAGGAAATGAGAAAGAGGTAGCGATGGTTTAGCCTGCTCATTCACTACCCTTTCTAGAATCGGTTAGAAGCTGCAAGTGGGTAAGTGTGGCCTACATTTAAAGGAAGTTGAGTTCAGCCCCTCCCTCTACAGGGAATAGTGTCAAAGTATTTGAGGATATATCATAAAGCCAGCAGAAACCTGCCTCAGGATGTCACAGGCAGGGCAGTGCTGGACTTTATACATATAAGGTCTCTATTGTAATAGTCAATCAGTGAGTGCCCAGCTCTGGACTTGGTAACATTTGATAAATGGAAGATGATATATTATATATGTGTGTGTTTACACCTATACTTGTAGATAATGTCTGTATCACTTCAACCTTGACATACTGAAAATCTAACTCCCAACACAGTGGTGGAGGTACAGACTGCTCAGATCTTACAGGATGACTTTCACATATTAGCTTCATGCAAAAAAGACTTTTGTATCAAGACAATCATGGGGTAAAATGGAAAATTCATAAGTTTTTGAAACTTTTCAAACTTTCAAAGAAAGTTTGCCATTAAGGAGTTCAAAATAGATGGCTTTGTAGCTGGGCGTGGTGGCGCACACCTTTAATCCTAGCACTCAGGAGGCAGAGGCAGGCGGATCTTTGTGAGTTCAAGGCCACCCTGGTCTACAGAGCAAGTTCCAGGACAGCTGGGGCTACAGGGAGACCCTGTCTTGAAAAGACCAAAAAAAAAAAAAAAATAGATGGCTTTGAGCCACTTCCCTACCCTTCCAGAAGTGCTTTCATTCTATGTCCATAGCTGGTGTGAGTGGAAAATGGAAGAAGCAGTCGTTTCAGGACACATAGCTGCATCCTGTTCACGAGGAGCTAGAAATCTCACCTTACATTATGTTGAACCTGGATCCATCAGTTGAGCCTAGATCAATCCATGGTGACCACACTTCAACCAGGTGCCACCCCTAGGATTGGTCATGCATTTCAGTAGGGAGCTTGCTTGGGCTCCAAGATGAACACATAGTCTTTTAATGCCTTAACCATTGCCAATTTACCCAAGAGCAGGACAGAGGCTCCATTTTGATTATTTAAAAGGTAAACAAAGAGACCGGAAAGATGGTTCAGTGGTTAAGAGCACAGACTGCCCTTACACAGGACCCTAGTTTGATTCTAAGCACCCATATGGGGTTAACAAAAATCCAGTTCAAGGAGGTTTGACACCCTCTTCTGGACTCTGTAGGTATTGCACCCATGGGTGTGCTTACATACATGCAGGCAAAATACTCATATACATAAAAATAAGCTGAAAACATTAATAGATAAAACAAGGCACAATAAAAATATAAAGGGCCTATTTCAACAAACAGCAATTCATGCATCAGGGAGGGCAAAAATGGTTTGCCTCTCCCCCATTCCCCCCACCCCAGAATACAAGAGGAAGGATAAACCTGCAAGAAAAGCAAAGGGAGCCCTGCGTGGTGGCACATGCCTTTAACCTCAGCACTTGGGAGGCAGAGGCAGGCAGATCTCTCTGAGTTCAAGGCCAACCTGGTCTACATAGCAAGCTCCAGGCCAGCTGGGACTAAAGGGAGACACTGTCCCTGTCTCAAAAAGACAAGAAAAGAAAGGAAAGGAAAGGAAAAGAAAGAAAGGAAAGGAAAGGAAAGGAAAGGAAAGGAAAGGAAAGGAAAGGAAAGGAAAGGAAAGGAAAGGAAAGGAAAGGGAAAGGGAATAATTGATTGAGTACAGTGCTTTATTGGTCTATCCTGACAGATATTTCTTGTTAGCAGGTAGCTTGTGATTGGTTGAGTTTAAGTTTCGTTTTACTCTAATATAGGCATTTTTAAAGAACTAGTCCAAAAAAAAAAAAAAAAAGAACTAGTCCAAGTTAAGTTTCCCTTCTTTTTTGCATATTGAAAGGAAAATTCAGAGAATGAAAATAGGGGTGTGTCCTAGTCTGTCTTCCATTGCTGTGACAAAACACTCTGACTGACCCCAACTTGGGGAGGAAAGGGTTTATTCAGCTTACATCTCCTGGGTCACAGTTGATCACTCAGGGAGCCCAAGGTAAGAACTCAGGGCAGGAACCTGGAGGCAGGAGCTGAAGCGCAGGCCATGGAGGAATGCTGTCCACTGGCTTGCTCCTGGCTTGCTCTCTGGCTCATGCCCAGCCTGCCTTCTTATACTGTCACTGCTCAACAATCAAGACAATACACCACAGATGTGGCCACAGGCCAATCCAATGGAGCAAATTCCCCAATTGAGGCTCCCTCAACCCAGGTGTGTCAAGTTGACACTAAAGCTATCCAGCACAATTGACCCCTTGTCAACTTGACACACAAAACACATCACTATTAAACCACCACCTTTCCAGTTCTTATCCCCAAAATATGATGTTAACATGAATCACAACCTAAGACAGTACAACCTCAAAAGCCTCACAGTCCTTAAAATGTCCAAACACTTAAAAGTTCCGTCTATTAAAGTCTCTTAACTTGGCTGTCTGTAAATCCAAAACAAGTACTTCTTATTTCAAGGGAAGAATCAGGCACACTTCAAAGCAAACCCTAAGTCCAGCGAATGCTCAAAGGCTGACATTGGGATCACTATGATTTTCTGGGCTCCAAAGGGTTCGGCACTCTCCCCATCTCCGAATCTCCGCCTCCAGGCACATCTCATCTCGCAGAACGCGCAGGCCAACTCCATTCTACACCTTCCGCTGCTTTATGTGGTCGTCAGGGTACCGGCATCTCAAAAAGCTGGGGTCGCATACTGAAACGCGGGCAGCACCTTCACCAATGGTCTCTTCCTGACCTCTCCTGGTGGCAAAGCCTCAGCTTCTCTCAATGACCCTCAATCCTGGGGTCTTCACATGCACACCAAGGAGGTGCAGCTTCCACCAAGGGTCTTTCCTGACTTGCACAGTGCCAAGCCTCGTGCTGCTCTCTGTGACCCCCTCAAATTTCAATTAAACCGAAACCATATAGGAGACTACTTACACGTTATCAAGTCCGGCTCTGGCTCAAGATGGAGGCTCAGGCCCTTTCTGGGTCACAGCTTCGGTGTGCTGACCTGAAGAATATTCTTCCCCAGAAGTATTTCACCTCAGTGATTGCTGGTCTCTTGTTACTTACAGCTGATTTTTCAGGCCCCCAGCTGAACCAGCATCAATTGTCCCCAGCTACCACACAAAGTTTCACTTCATGTTCTGGTCTTTATTACATACTGATTCTCTTAGCTCTCCATTGACCAGATACCAAGTTCTTTAACTTACACAAAAGCCCAGGTATGATCTTGCTTCCTTTGAAACTACAAAAGCCGGCCTCCCTCTTCCTTAAACTCCTTCACAAAACTGCTCCAATCTCATCGCATGATGTTTAGCCTATGATCTTCCAACAGACACCAAAGTTCCAATACGCCTCCACCAATCCCTTCCTCAAGACAGCCAAGTCAGGTCTGTCACAGCAACCACCCCACTCTTCTGGTACCAATTTCTGTCCTAGTCTGTCTTCCATTGCTGTGACAAAACACTCTGACCGACACCAACTTGGGGAGGAAAGGGTTTATTCAGCTTACATCTCCTGGGTCACAGTTGATCACTCAGGGAGCCCAAGGTAAGAACTCAGGGCAGGAACCTGGAGGCAGGAGCTGAAGCGCAGGCCATGGAGGAATGCTGTCCACTGGCTTGCTCCTGGCTTGCTCTCTGGCTCATGCCCAGCCTGCCTTCTTATACTGTCACTGCTCAACAATCAAGACAATACACCATAGATGTGGCCACAGGCCAATCCAATGGAGCCAATTCCCCAACCGAGGCTCCCTCAACCCAGGTATGTCAAGTTGACACCAAAGCTAACCAGCACAGGGTGGGACAGGGGGCCACCTCCAAAACAGCCTGCCTGCCTCCCTCCCTCCTTGCCTGCCTGCCTTTCTTTTTAAAAAATAATTCTGCTGGGCATGGCACATGCCTTTAATCCCAGCACCTGGGAGGCAGAATCAGGTGGATCTCAGTGAGCTAGTTTCAAGCAGCTGGGACTATGGGTGACCCTGTCTCAAAAAGACACAACAAACAAAACTCAGAAAGATTCTATTTCATTTTTGCTTTGATTTCGGAGTACAGAGTACATGCCTTCTGTTCTCAAGACCCTGAATAATGGAATCCCTCGGGTGCATGTGCTCATGGAAGCACACATCCACACACAAAATCACATTATTTCAAGAAGGCTTCCCCAGTTATATATAGCACAATCAGCAAAGAGTCTTATCAGTGGCAGAAAGATCTAGGTACAAACCTTGCCTCACCTGCCAGCTATGTGTACCTTAGACAATAATTGCACCATTATAAGTATCAGTTGTCCAACAATAAAATGGAGATGATAACAGCATGTAGCACAGCATGTAAAGAGCACATGGGATAATTCATGTAAAACATTAACATTCTGTCCAGATAACATAACATTAACAAATAGTGGGTATTATCCCTATAGCAAAATATGCCTGAATCTCACACACGTACTTAGCTTCCTATGGCACATAACAACAGAACCCCAAATTATGGTTACTAATGTTGGTTTCTATTCTCACTCTTCTGTTGCATGTTTAAAATAGCTTAAGTTGCATAATGAAGCACAGGGTTCCTTCTCTCTCACCCAGAGCACCATATAAAATACCCAGTATTAATGTATCTAGATATATTACTATAGATGATGCTAGCATTAGAACCAACTGCTGGGTCAAATCTGGCCACAGGAAAGGGACATACAACCCATTGAGCTTCTCACAGAAGGAATGGTTTGCAAAAAACAAAGGACCAAGAAAGTAAGTAACCCAATTAAAAATGGGCTAAAGATCTGAAAGGAGACTTTTCAAGAGAAGTTAAGATGGCTCAGAAACACCTTGAAAAGTGTTCAACATAGTTAGTAATTAAGGAAATACAAATCAAAACCACTTATAATATTTCATCTTACACTGGTAAGATTGGCTATGATCAAGAAAACAAACTACATCAAATGTTGCAGAGGGTGTGGAGAAAGGGGAATACTCATTCACTGTTGGTGGGATTGCAAACTCCTGCAACCCCTATGGAAAGCAGTGTGGAGAACTCTTTAAAAGGCTAAAAATGAACGATTTGACCCAATTATACCACTCCTAGGTATATACCCAGAGGTTGCATCCTATAGCAGAGTTACATGCACAACCATGTTTATTGCTGCCCTTTTCATGATATCAAAGAGCTAGAAGCAACCTAAGTGTCCTTCAACTTAGTAGATAATAAAGATGTGGTGCATCTACACAATCTCGTTCTATGCAGTGGTGAAGAATGATGACATCATGAAATTTGTAGGCAATGGATGGAACTGGAAGCTGTACTGTTAACTGAGGTAACACAGTCTCAGAAAAACAAACGATGTATGTTATCCCTCATATGTGGTTCCTAACACCAATCCTTCTATCTAAGTCAAACTGGGTAACTGGTCAGTAAAAAGAATATCACATTGACTGTTATTGCTACAGATTTAGTGTGAAGTATACGTTTTTATTTTTCTCAGTTCTAAGATTCATGAGAAAGAACAAATCTTTTTTTATCTGTATGAATGTACTATCTACATGTAGGTTTGTGCACACGTATTGTGCAGTGCTGTGGAGGTCAGAAGGGGGTGTCAGATTCCCCTGGAACTGGAGTTAAAGACAGTTCTTAGCTGCCATGTGGGTGCTGGGGATCGAACCCTGGTCCTCTGCAAGAGCAGTCTGCACTCTTAACCACTAGGCTATTTCTCCAGTCCACAAATCTTTTTTCTTTCTTTCTTTCTTTCTTTCTTATTTATTTATTTATTTATTTATTTATTTATTTATTTATTTATTTTTGTCTTTTCAAGACAGGGTCTCCCTGTAGCCCCAGCTGTCCTGGAACTCACTCTGTAGACCAGGCTGGCCTTGAACTCACAAAGATCTGCCTGCCTCTGCCTCCCAAGTGCTAGGATTAAAGGCGTGCGCCACCACGCCTGGCTCAAAATCTTTTATCTTAAGTACATTAAAATGTACATCAACTCTGCTGGTAATTTAGGAATGAAAGTTTATTCTTTATCCTGTGTACCAAGCTTACGTTGAACGAATCTCCTAACATCTTTGCCACTTAAAAAAAACAGAACATTATTGCCTCTTGCAATCGCAGGCACACATGTCCTACCAGCTAGGTAAAGCATGCACGAGAGCGATTGAATTGAAAACGACTATGTAACTCCCCTCAAACATCTGTTTCTGACCAGGTGTTTGGGCTGAGGGGGCACAGTTACACTTGAACCCTTTTAAACAGAGGTTGTTGAGGAATCCAGCAACAACTCAAGAGGCCACTGGAAACCTGAGAGAGACAGAAATCATTTGCTGCCCTGGTTCCTTAGTTCCTGGGGTTCTTAGACCTGGGAGATGGGATTTAGAAAGGCTGGCCCAGCATTCCTGGAGTCTGCACACAAATAGAACTGTAAATGAACCTCTCCATTCCAGGCTGCTCTGGTTGGCCTGGTCTCCTCAGCATCACAGAGCCCCCCCCCCCCCCCCCCGGGAGGAGGCAGAGCCAGCTGGGACTGCTCAGCCACCACAGGAGTAATTAAGTTTTGATTTCCCAGCTATCACATGGCAAAACTGAAAACATGTTGTTCCTCCCCCTTCCCTGGCAGGCACCCATGCTCTCAGTTTTTCATAACAGTACTAGCAAAGTTGAAGCATCTTTGAGGCATGATAGAAACACAAGGAAAACTAAGGGGACATGGAAAGGGAAGAAAAGAAAGCCCCTCCCTCCAGAATCCGGTTACATTTCCTGCTGGCTAGGAGTAGCAAACTTTGACACAATAGTCAAGCTGCCTACAGACACATGCAGACAATATTTTCTTTTCTAAGAGATCTCTTAAACAAGAGTTAAAATCCACAAATAGACCATGCTACAGCCAGAATGTTCAAACCTTTCATGTTTAACTGAATCAGCTTCTCTCTCCTCCCTAAACCTCATAAAACCACCTTAAAAGTTCTTTTACAAAAAGGAATTCTTCCAGATAAGAGAAGTAAGTCAATTCCTATTTTTTTAACTTAATTTTTAAATTTTGTTTAATCTTTGAACTTGGTTGTCAGTTACATCCTTTGAGCAAAGTAACTTCAAAATCCACCCCCCCTCAAAAAAAAAATCACACCTGGCTATTGTTAGAGCACTCGTGTAAGATCCCTCTTCAGAAGCCCAGACCTATGTTTTGGGTATGTACTATTGTCCTTTTCTTAGGTTTCTCCTCCCAACGCCTGAGCTTAAATCTGAAGCATGCACATGTACTGTCTATATTCGTACTTCATGAACTTGGTTGCTTTGCTTCACTCTGTGCCTAGTGAAGGAGCCAGCTTGAGTGCGTGGTGGTCTCTCAGGGAAAACCCCTCAGGCAGGCAGCACTCCTGCTGCCCACAGCTTGGTTTCCATATAACATGTATTTTTATTGAATTTTCGTGCATTTCATGCATTATAATCATATTCACACCCTGTCTCCTATCTGCACTCCCTGTCGTCCTCCCCCAGGTTCCATGCACTGGAGCCTGGTCAGCATATCTAGCATCTCTCCGTAAAGACCACCCCTCCATCACCCCGCAGTGGTCAGCTGCCAATAGTTCCTCAGGTAAGGCTGGGGCTTCTTATGCATTTCCCTAGTTCTGTGTTAGGTTTCATCCTCCTTTGAGTCTGCATGGGTCTTGCATATGCTGACACCATTGCTGTGACTTCATATGAGCAACTGCCCAGCTGTCTGAAGAACCCTGTTGCCTTGTGGTCAGCCACCACCCTGGCTCCTATAGCCTTTCCACCCCCCTCTTCCACAATGGTGCTGAGCCCTGGGTGGCAGAGGTTTAATCTAGCAGTCCTTTTCAGGCACATGAACTCTGCATTTTCTTATTCTCTCCATTTTGGACAGTTGTGGCTTTCTGTGTTAATCACCCTCTGTTGCATGAGGAAGTGTTGCTGGTGAGAGCTGAGAGATGCATTAATAGTCTCTCTAACCTCAGTTCTGCTATGTTCTGTGATCCTTAAATGTAGCGGTTGCATTGTAATTGTCTCCATCTGTTGCAAAAAGAAGCTTCTTCAATGAATGGTGAGAGGTATACTTGTTTATAAATATAAGGATACCTATTTAGTATGTAAGTAAATATAATAAGTACAGTAAGAAATTACGTTTGTCTAGGGGTGTGAGAGATGTAGGGTTTTTTCTAGGATCTATGACCTCCCCAACCATGTGTATTTGGCTATGTTTACAGTGCTACACATGAGTTCCCTCCCACTGAATGGGACTTATGTCCAATTAGACAGCTGTTGATTAACCCTAAGATGAGAGTGCACTACTGCACCAGTAGATGAAGTTTGCTGGGCTGGTCGCTGGTGTGGTTATTGGGCTTCACAGCTGGGTTGGACCATGGATTCGTGTTCTCCCTTAGCAGCTTGTCTAGCATCCTCTGATACTATGAGAGCTAGTCTTCAGGGAGAAGGCTTCCAGGTCAATTCCAGCTCCGTAGCTCCAAGTCTGAAGTACGTCCTATCTTCAGCAACAGGGTCTGTGGAGAGCGGGCATTGGCCAAAATGGCGCCTTGGACCCTGGCCAGGTCTTATCGCCTGATTGTCACCTGACTGCCCAGCTCATTCCCCAGCCAATAAGAGAACGCCAAAACTGAGCCCTCATTAGCGTGTCCGCTGACTTCCGTATATTGTGCATACTGCTTACAGACCAATGAGAGACTGCCACGGCGCTTGCTCCCTAGCAGGAGGCGGGGTTGAGGGAAGAGGATATTAGCAGGGAACACTGGAAGGAGGAAGGAGGGTCGATGTAAGAGTTGCCTGAATAAACTGTATCTGGAAGAACAAGAGTGTGTCCTCTCCTTTTTCCTGCTGGCCGGGAATAGAGAGAGAAGAGGAGAGCAACAAGTGGTGGCCCAGACGGGGAACCTCCGTTGGTGCAAGCACGGTTCAGAACCAGACGCAGGCAGGTGGGCTAGCTGGTAAGCTCCCAGGTAAGTGGGACAATTAAGGCTCTCAGGAGTGAGATGATAAAGCTCCCCGGGAAAGGGGACAATTAAGGTTCTCGGAAGCAGAGACCATGGGGAATTCAAATTCAACGCGGCCAATGCGCGATACCTTAAAGGAACTCCTGAAAGTGAAAGGAATTCTGCAGAGAGTTGTAATTCCGATTTGGAAGTTAATAAGAAATTGCTTGGGCGATGAAGGGAGCTGCACAGCAGAAATATAAAAAGGGGAAAAACTTCTACAGCAGCTAAAAGAGGAACCGGCGCCACCCAAGGGGGTTGAGGACGAAGAGCAGGATATGTCAGCTGATGAGTTGGAGAGTTTGGTAGAAAGCATGGAGCAAGTGAAGGTTAGCATACAGCCGGCAGGCCCGGGACCTCCGCTACAGCCGACGGCCCCGGGACCCCCTCCACCTTTTGCGGTACCTGGCACTTAGTTTCATCCGGAGTGCTGGAGGGAGGTAGCCACTCAAAATCCAGCCCTATGTTTTCCAGTCTTCCAAAACCAACAGGACAATAACCGTTATCATGAGCCACTTGATTTTAAAATCATAAAAAATCCATTTTCTGATTTTGTGGCAAGAATGGTGGAGGCAGCAGGAAAAGTATTTGGTGACCCTGACACTGCCATGCCGCTTGTTAAACAATTGGTATTTGAACAATGTACAAAGGAGTGTAGGCAGGCAATAAACCCTTACAAAAATAAAGGCTTTGAAGTGTGGATAAAGGTCTGTCGGGAATTAGGCGGCCCTCTTACCAATTCTGGCCTAGTGGCTGCAGTCATGCAAATGGCACAATAAACAAATGGTAATTATGGGGCCCATGCAGCAGGGGCTTCCTCTGCCCCCAGCTATTCCAAGACACTGGCCCATTATAATTATAGACATAAAAGATTGCTTCTTTTCCATTCCCCTTCACTCTCAAGACACCGTAAGATTTGCTTTCACTGTCCCCTCTATAGTCATAACAGTGTTTCAGACCTTTAATGCTCCTTTCAACCTGATTTCTGACAGCCAATATGTTGTTAATATCCTAAAAAGGCTCAAGGTAGTAAGAAAGATCAATCTCAGGTCAGCCATTGGGTCTCTTCTGCGTACTTTACACATGTTAATTCTCCAGAGAGACCACCCATTCTTTGTTCAGCATATCCGGCTCACACCTGACTGCCCGGCCCGCTAGCTGAAGGCAATGATTCAGTTGATAAGGCGTCCAGAGCTCTGATGTGTTTTCTCTCCTCCCCTCAGGAACTTGCACGCACCTTTCACTCCCGCTTTCATGTTAATTCTAAAATGCTTGCCTCCCGATTTCACATTTCTCGAGCCGATGCTCGTGATATTGTAAAAAATTGTCATCGATGCGCCCCACTTCTACCGCAACAGTCCCTTGGGATTAATCCCAGGGGTCTCCTCCCATTAATCATTTTTGCCTACACTTCAGGCTCCTTTAACTCCTTCTGTTTGATGATGGGCATTTGCTTCACTCATGGTTTGCTGTACAATCCACAAGGACAAGGCATTATTGAGCGTGCCCATCATACACTAAAGGAGTGCCTTCAAAAACAAAAGGGGGGAATAGCCTCTGGCTCTCCTCAAAAGGAAAGACTTGCGATTGCTCTTTTTACTATTAATTTTTTAAATTTAGATAAACAAGGGCGGTCAGCTGCGGACAGGCACACACAAACAGACAACACTTCAAAAGGGCTTGTAATGTGGAAAGACATACTTACAAGAAAATGGTATGGTCCGGACCCGGTCCTAACATGGGCGAGAGGAGCTGTCTGTGCTTTTCCTCAGGATCATCAACAACCTATTTGGATCCCTGAAAGGCTCACCCGAGTGGTTCAAGATGTGGAAGTGTGGGATGCTCATGATGATGGTGCCATGGCCCATGATGATGACGATGACGGAAGAGCTTCGTTGAGGGCTGATGACAGTGTTCCCTAAACCTATCCCAGTCACCCATTCAGTGCAAGTATTCCCCTGCCTTTTTGCAACCAATGATAACATGGAGGTCCCTTTTTTACCATTAGATGACACATTAGCAGCAGTACAAGAGACCATACACCTGCCCCTAAATGGATTACTGTGCTTCCAACTGATTACTAACATATCCCAGGACAGCGATTGTGTACATATGCATAACCAGACAGGAGGCTGGTTTGATGCACCCCCTCTGGGGACCAGCCAGTCCAACGCCACATGGCTCAGGGGAGCTTGGCACTTTCAAACCCGTGCCTGTATGCGTATGGCCCCCCCTTTGCGTTCCTTGTATATATTGGAAGCTATGAAAGAAATAATGTCACCTGTGGTAACAGGACTTGTTTCTATGCTTTATGCTGGAATACTACCACCTTTCCTCTAGCGGTGGTATTTCATGGCAATCACAGCATCAGCTGCTGCAGCTACAGCTGCGGCAGTTTTCCTGACATCAACTGTTCAGACAGCGGCTGCACTTAACAATTTGTCGGCTGGTGTTGCTGAGGCATTGACCAATCAACAGAATATTAATAATCATTTCAAAACAGGCATTATGTCACTCAATTAAAGGGTTGATTTGGTGCAGGATCAGCTCGACGTGCTTATACAGATAGCACAGTTGGGGTGTGAATGGAGACATTTTGGGCTCTGTATTACCTCTGTACCATTTCAGAATCTGAGCCATGCAGCTAATCTATCACGCAGTCTCTCACATCATTTAACAGGAAACTGGTCCGGTGAACTCGACTCTCTATTGGAAGAACTCCGCTCATCCATCGTGCACATCAACTCTACACGAGTAGACTTGTCTATGTCCGAGGGTTTTATCTCCTGGATGTCGAAGGCGGTGTCTCACCTACAGCAGTGGGCTGGAATAGTGGGTTTGGGTTGCAGTATAATCCTGCATGGGTCATTGTGTCTGTGGTGTCTGATGCTCATGTGGAACAATCAGCGCAGAGAAAGAGCGTTCTTCGTGCAGGGTCTTGCCTCTATTGAACTGGGCAGTTCACCTCAAGTTTGGCTTGGCATGCTAGAGAAGTAGTCAAAGACGGGTAAGACCCGCTGCATGTATTACCAACCTAAGACAGGGAACAAACCTATGCTGTTTGTTTGACCCCATGACGGGTAAGGAATACCTCTGCAGGGGCAACCTAAGACAGGCATTCTCTCTGCCATATTATAAAAGAATGGTGGCCCATACGGGGAACCTCCGTAGGTGCAAGCACGGTTCAGAACCAGACTGCAGCAGTGTGCGGCTAGCAGGTAAATCTCACAGGTAAGTGGGACTATACGGTTCAAGTCGAGTAGTGAGATGGATAAGCTCCCCGGGAAAGCGGCGACATTAAGCTGGTCTCGGATAGCAGAGCCACTATGGTGAATTCAAATTCATGCGGCCAATGCGCGATTACCTTAAGGGAACTCCTGATAAGTGCATAAAGGAAATTCTGCAGAGAGTTGTAATTCCATTTGGAAGTTAAGAAGCAAATTGCTGTGGGTGATGAACGGGAGACTGTCAACAGCAGAAATATACAAAAGGAGGTAAAAACTTCTAAAGCAGCTCCTTAAAAGAGGATACCTCGGCGCCACCCAAGGGGGTTGCGGACTAAGAGCAGGATTGTCAGCTATAGAGTTTGGAGAGTTTGTAGAAAGCATGGAGCAAGTCAAAGAGTTAGACATACAGCGGCAGCACCGTGGACTCCGCAGCTAGCAGCCGACTACGGCCTCGGACGCCACCAGCCACCTTTCCTGCTCTCCTTACCTCACTTATTTCATTCCGGCTACGTGTCTTGAGGGTGAGGTAGCACGTCATAAATCCAGCCCTATGTTTTCCAATCTTCCAAAAACACAACAGGACAAAAACAAACCGTTCTCATGCTAGCCACTTGATTGTAAATCATAAAGAAAAATCTCTATTTTCTGATTTTGTCCCGGCAGCAAAAGAATGTCTGGACGGCAGCAGGAAAAGTATTTGTGTACCCTGACACTCGCCATGCCGCGTGTTAAACAATTGGTATTTGAAAAATGTACAAAGCCGGGAGGAGGCAGAGCCAGCTGGGACTGCTCAGCCACCACAGGAGTAATTAAGTTTTGATTTCCCAGCTATCACATGGCAAAACTGAAAACATGTTGTTCCTCCCCCTTCCCTGGCAGGCACCCATGCTCTCAGTTTTTCATAACAGTACTAGCAAAGTTGAAGCATCTTTGAGGCATGATAGAAACACAAGGAAAACTAAGGGGACATGGAAAGGGAAGAAAAGAAAGCCCCTCCCTCCAGAATCCGGTTACATTTCCTGCTGGCTAGGAGTAGCAAACTTTGACACAATAGTCAAGCTGCCTACAGACACATGCAGACAATATTTTCTTTTCTAAGAGATCTCTTAAACAAGAGTTAAAATCCACAAATAGACCATGCTACAGCCAGAATGTTCAAACCTTTCATGTTTAACTGAATCAGCTTCTCTCTCCTCCCTAAACCTCATAAAACCACCTTAAAAGTTCTTTTACAAAAAGGAATTCTTCCAGATAAGAGAAGTAAGTCAATTCCTATTTTTTTAACTTAATTTTTAAATTTTGTTTAATCTTTGAACTTGGTTGTCAGTTACATCCTTTGAGCAAAGTAACTTCAAAATCCACCCCCCCTCAAAAAAAAAATCACACCTGGCTATTGTTAGAGCACTCGTGTAAGATCCCTCTTCAGAAGCCCAGACCTATGTTTTGGGTATGTACTATTGTCCTTTTCTTAGGTTTCTCCTCCCAACGCCTGAGCTTAAATCTGAAGCATGCACATGTACTGTCTATATTCGTACTTCATGAACTTGGTTGCTTTGCTTCACTCTGTGCCTAGTGAAGGAGCCAGCTTGAGTGCGTGGTGGTCTCTCAGGGAAAACCCCTCAGGCAGGCAGCACTCCTGCTGCCCACAGCTTGGTTTCCATATAACATGTATTTTTATTGAATTTTCGTGCATTTCATGCATTATAATCATATTCACACCCTGTCTCCTATCTGCACTCCCTGTCGTCCTCCCCCAGGTTCCATGCACTGGAGCCTGGTCAGCATATCTAGCATCTCTCCGTAAAGACCACCCCTCCATCACCCCGCAGTGGTCAGCTGCCAATAGTTCCTCAGGTAAGGCTGGGGCTTCTTATGCATTTCCCTAGTTCTGTGTTAGGTTTCATCCTCCTTTGAGTCTGCATGGGTCTTGCATATGCTGACACCATTGCTGTGACTTCATATGAGCAACTGCCCAGCTGTCTGAAGAACCCTGTTGCCTTGTGGTCAGCCACCACCCTGGCTCCTATAGCCTTTCCACCCCCCTCTTCCACAATGGTGCTGAGCCCTGGGTGGCAGAGGTTTAATCTAGCAGTCCTTTTCAGGCACATGAACTCTGCATTTTCTTATTCTCTCCATTTTGGACAGTTGTGGCTTTCTGTGTTAATCACCCTCTGTTGCATGAGGAAGTGTTGCTGGTGAGAGCTGAGAGATGCATTAATAGTCTCTCTAACCTCAGTTCTGCTATGTTCTGTGATCCTTAAATGTAGCGGTTGCATTGTAATTGTCTCCATCTGTTGCAAAAAGAAGCTTCTTCAATGAATGGTGAGAGGTATACTTGTTTATAAATATAAGGATACCTATTTAGTATGTAAGTAAATATAATAAGTACAGTAAGAAATTACGTTTGTCTAGGGGTGTGAGAGATGTAGGGTTTTTTCTAGGATCTATGACCTCCCCAACCATGTGTATTTGGCTATGTTTACAGTGCTACACATGAGTTCCCTCCCACTGAATGGGACTTATGTCCAATTAGACAGCTGTTGATTAACCCTAAGATGAGAGTGCACTACTGCACCAGTAGATGAAGTTTGCTGGGCTGGTCGCTGGTGTGGTTATTGGGCTTCACAGCTGGGTTGGACCATGGATTCGTGTTCTCCCTTAGCAGCTTGTCTAGCATCCTCTGATACTATGAGAGCTAGTCTTCAGGGAGAAGGCTTCCAGGTCAATTCCAGCTCCGTAGCTCCAAGTCTGAAGTACGTCCTATCTTCAGCAACAGGGTCTGTGGAGAGCGGGCATTGGCCAAAATGGCGCCTTGGACCCTGGCCAGGTCTTATGATCACCTGATTGTCGCCTGACTGCCCAGCTCATTCCCCAGCCAATAAGAGAACGCCAAAACTGAACCCTCATTAGCGTGTCCGCTGACTTCCGTATATTGTGCATACTGCTTACAGACCAATGAGAGACTGCCACGGCGCTTGCTCCCTAGCAGGAGGCGGGGTTGAGGGAAGAGGATATTAGCAGGGGACACTAGAAGGAGGAAGGAGGGTTGATGTAAGAGTTGCCTGAATAAACTGCATCTGGAAGAACAAGAGTGTGTCCTCTCCTTTTTCCTGCTGGCCGGGAACAGAGAGAGAAGAGGAGAGCGACAAGGGTCTTACTTTCAAGTTCTGGTAGGTAATCAAGGGCTGTGGCAATAGCCTGTGCTATTTTGGGAGTCTCTTAGACCACCCTGAACAATAACTCAAGGGGAGGTTTCTCGTGTCTGGCACTGTTTCTTGTTATATAGCTTTCAGCTATACACATAGACTATACACGTATACAGATGTTGTATGCATTTTTTCAATAAGCTTTTTTTTTTTTTTTTGGTGTTTTTGAGACAGGGTCTCCCTGTAGCCCCAGCTGTCCTGGAACTCACTCTGTAGACAAAAGGCCTCACAAAGATCCGCCTGCCTCTGCCTCCCAAGTGCTAGGATTAAAGGTGTGTGCCACCTCGCCCAGCTTCAGTAAGCTTTTGAAATGATACATTTCCCTCTGGTTTTTCACACCACCTAAGCATTATTACTCTCTCCTCTCTTTCTCCCGCACCCCCCTCCGCATAGCCCTCCCTCCTCCCTCCACAGTTAATACCCCCATTTTCCCCATTTCCTCCTTGATAATGCACTTCTGTTACCTGCCTTCTTTTGAGCTCCTTCCTCCTCTTTGCCCCCAGGGCTCCCTGTATAACCCGGCCTCCTTCCTTCCCAGTTAAATCACCTCATTTTCCCCATTACCACCTGTCTCCCACTATTCTCTCTCTTGGTCCTTCTTCCCTTTTACCCTGTGGTTCCTTTCCATTTTCCTGGCACCTACACGTACATCAGGACTATATACTCACATATAAGGATTTGGGAACTAAGATCCACAAATGAGAGAAAACATACATCTCTTGCTTTTTTGAGTTTGAGTTACTTCACTTAGTATAACAATTGATGTGTATTTTATGTGTCTGAGTGATTTGCCTGTGTGTATATGTGTACTCATGCATGTGGAGGCCAGGAACAGGCATCTGATCCCTGGAACTGGAGTTGCAGATGGTTGTTAGCCACCACGTAGGTGAGGGAACTAGCCCTGCTGCCAACATCTTGGTTAGTGTCAGGGTGTGAGCTCCAGAAGCCCATTGGAATGCAGAGACACCTAAGATCCATGTTGCCCAAGAACCTGCTGTACCAGGCATAGCCTTTGGCTATGCTAAAGCAGGCCACCACCAATTAGTAATCTTCCCCCTTGCCTTCCGACCCACCCCACCCTCACTGAAACCCACTCACACCTTCTCCCTTAAATTCCCAAGCCAGATGTCATTCTGTGCTTGGCTCTCTCTTTCCCCTGAGCCTAGCCCCGGCTACCCTGAATTAAACTTTGCTCCAAAGAACTTAGACCTCGTGGCCTTTCATTCTGGGGGGAGTGTGCTATAACCTTACAGTTAGTACATGGGACTTCTGGATATTATTTCTTATAACTATATGTGAGTCTATAGTGATCTCAAAATAAAAAGGTTAATTAATATTAAATAGCTAGACAGGTATTAGCAGGCTTGGAGCTCTCTGGGGAAGGACCCCTCTAATGAACTTTGGACCCCACCTCACATTTCCCTGAAATTGCTAGAAAGGGAAGGCCTCAGAGTTTAAATTACTATACAAAAAGGTGGAAGTATCTGGGATTTGTTAGGGCCCATTAAGCAAAAGCTACTTACCTGGTCAAAAAAATAAAATCTAGGTTTTATCTCTGGCTCTGAGTGGAGGAGACCTGATATTTCAAGCTAGCCAAAAATTACATAATACATACTACTGTTTTCTCCTGTTAAGATTTAATCAGGGGGTTGGGGAGATGGTTCAGTGGGTAAGAGTACTGGCTGCTCTTGCAAAGGACCCAAGTTCAGTTCCCAACACCCACATGGCAGTTAATAACTATCAGTAACTCCAGTTCTAGGAGATCCATTGCCTTCTTCTGGCCTCCTCAGGCATTGCATGTGTGGGTAGACTTACAAGCAGGCAAAAAACATACACATGAAATTAACATAAAATTAATTCATTAATTTAAAATATCTTTTTAATTGAAAGAATTAATCCAACTGGACCCGTCAGTCACCTGGCCGGAACCGCTCCCCTCCTGCCATATACGCACAGGAAATCTGATTAACCTGAGGGCATGCTAGAGAGAGGGGAGGAATATTATTCTCCTAATGAGGCAGTGAACTTTTCCTGCCAAGAAGCCTCAGTGCAGTTTCCTGCTGGCTGTCAGTCAGAAACTCCAACACAGCAAAGTCAAGACTCCCTGGAGAGCTGCTTCTAAAGCCTCCATCAGGCAGCTTGTGAAGTCAGGAAAGCCTAACTTCCCCTTTCCTTCCCTTTCTAGCTCTTTCTCAGAAATACTGGCCAAAGCCTCACTAAACCTGCTTTCCCGGGCGCCTTCTGTGAAGCTCCCTCTCCCTCACATCGAGCCTCTGCTGAGCTTTCTCTCCCTCTTCCCTTTCTCCATCTCCCTCTTCCAGGCAGCTGCCAGGATTTACAGCTTGCTTGACACGTTGCTTTTTTTTTTTTTTTTTCAAACTTTAATAAAAATCTCTCAAGCTCCCANGCCTACAAAAGACCTTTGAGATTATATGATTTTGCACTTACTAACAGGAAATAAAAATTGGATGCACAACCATTTCCTTCCACACTTTAACTCAGCCAGATAACGACAGGGTTTCTCGTAGCCCAGCAGTCCTGGAACTCATTATGTAGACCAGGCTGGCCTTGAACTCACAGAGATCTGCCTGCCTCTGCCTCCTGAGTTCTGGGATTAAATGCATGCATCACCATGCTTGGTACTCCTTTTTTTAACAATGGGTTTAATATATGACATTCTTCACTAGATTATATTCGTATTCTGAAATGGTCCTAGTACCACCCAGACCTACAGATAAAAGTAGTTCAGTCCCATATGTTCATTCGTCACTGGATATGTATTCATTCCAGTACTTATAAAAAGTAGAAAATATGCAAATCCTTTATATAAAGTTCGTAGCCAGAAATGATTCTATATCCACAGAATTTCATAATTTTTTCTAGTTAATAAGTGAGAACTCTACAAACTAGTAATATTTCCAAAGAAATCCTTTATTGTACTTTGAGAGATTCTGTTCTCCATTATTTTGAGTATTTCCAGGAGACTCCATGTTCCTAATCATTAGACTTATATAAATTATAAGTGAAGTTAAAAATATAATAAGCAGCCTGGTGTGGTGGTGCATGCCTTTAATCCTAGCACTTGGGAGGCAGAGGCAGGTGGATCTTTGTGAGTTCAAGGCCAGCCTGGCCTACAGAGTGAGTTCCAGGACAGCCGGGGCAACAGGGAGACCCTGTCTCAAAAAGACAAAAAAAAAAAAAAAAAAAAGAAGAAGAAGAAAAACACACAAAAACACCCTTCGCTCTCTCCCTTTTTCCACAAATGGAAAGGTCATTGAGACTTTTAAGAATTCTTAGTGGTATGGGTCAGGTCCCCCTCTCCTAATTTTGGATTGGTCAATTTAAACAAAGAAGGATGGGCTGATTAGGCCACAGCTCCAAGCTGAGATGTATCCAGAGCTTATGTGACAATCACGCCATCAAAACAGGTCACTTGAGGGAGCCCTGTTGGAATTAAAACACGGCCCTTTGAGCCCGGAGAGATGGCTCAGCACTGGCTGTTCTTGTAGAGGCCCGGGGTTTCAATCCCAGCACTGACATGGTGGCTAACAACCGTTTATAATTCCAGTTCCTGGGAATCCAATACCCTCTTCTGACCTCTTTGTGCTCTGCACAACATGGGTGTACCTATCTACATGTGGGCAATACACTCATACATATAAAATAAAATATATTTAGAAAAAGATTTCTTTAAATAAAAATAAAGTCTTGCTGCCCAAGTTAAGAATTAAGTCTGCTAAGCTTTTGTCCTTCATCCTGTCCTTCATAACTCTTCCTGTTATGGTGTTTTTCTACTTCTCCTCTTAGTCTCTCATAACCAATCTGACATTATTAGTCCATTTCCTGTTGTTATAACTAAATCCTTTGAGCTGCGCTTTATAAAGAACAATGTAATTTGTGGTTCTGGAGACAGATGGATATTAAGACACTGGTGTCTGGTAAGGCCTTCAAGCTGTGTCACAACAAAGGACAAAGGATATCATATGACGGGACGGCGAAAGTGGGTGAACTTAGGATTCTCATTCTTCTTATAAACCCCAAGGGCCATCACGGGGGCCCCACCTCACACCCCCATCTGGTTCTAATTATGTACCAAAGGCCCCCACCTCAAAACACCTGTAACAGGAGCTTTAGGGAACAGAAACTGTAGCAATGTCTCTGACAGTGTCGATGTAAAAGTGTAACTCTCACATCAAAGGGGTTAAGAGATAGTTTATTCTGGAGCTATTTGGCTCCAGAATATATGAGTGACCATGGCCTAGGAACGTAGATAAGGTTACCCCAAATACCATGTTCCAGCATAACAGTTGCATTAAGTTTTTTTTTTTTTTATAGTAACAGAAAAGTCAGAAATTAAGACAGTTGCCCGAGTGGTTTCTACTGTAGGTCTCAGATGCTATATGATGAGATTCTTAGCTTTTTGACTGGTGAGAATTTATGGTCTGCTAAGTTGTTAGGTCAGATACAGAGGTGCGAAAGGAGTGGCTATTTAGAGGGCAAAACAGGGCCCAAGATAAAACAAACTAGGCTCTGAACCTGCAACAGCCCAGACTCTCCACAGTCACTGAAGTGTTACTCTGTTGGTCAGCCTTGCGGGAAGTTCAGTCCAAGATGCAGGATTTTTCTGGGAACTTTCTTTCACAGTAACATACATGAAGAACTAGCAAAGCTGTTGCCTCCAGAGAGAACAGAGAAGCGATACACAACTGTAATCCCAGCACTTAAGGCTCAGAGGCATGGGGATCAATGAGTTGGAGGTCAGCCTGGGCCACGTGTAGTGAGACAAAGGCCAAGCTGGGCTCGACGAGAAGACCTTGTTTCAAAAATGCAAATAGTAAAATAAAAAGCTCGTTCATCTTTTATCTCCCTTTGTCTCGTCAGCAGCCCCAAGGGCTGAGCCTTGTCCCCATGCACAGATGGGGGGCAGCTGAACTGCCAGAAGTTGCCAAAGGCCACTTAGCTCCTCAGCTCTGCCCCTCTCATGCTGGACAGTCTCCTCAGAGGGTTTGCATTCTTACCCAAAGCCTAGCACTTAGCACCTTTAGTCCTAAGTGGTCGGAACACAGTCTTCGACCAAGGGAAAAATGAGTAGCCCAGCAAGGCATCAGGGAGTTTCTCTCTATAACCTAGAGGTTCACAAGCAAGCTCAACTTCTGGAGTGGGCTTTCAGATTATGGGTGATTCATGCATCCATTTCTCTAATTTCTTGTTTACGCCTTTCAGAATCACCTTTCTTAAATATCAAATGCAGATTGCCAAGTTCCAGATTATGGGTGGTATTATCCCTATGGATGATGTTGAAGGATGTGTTGAGTGTGTGTGTGTGTGTGTGTGTGTGTGTGTGTGTGTGTGTGTGCGTGTGTGTGTGGGTGTGGCTAAGTAGACATGACAGAAAATTCAACATCTTCATCCTCATTTCTTTCTTGGCTGCTTAAGCAATGAGTGTTTATTTTCTCACAGTTCTGGAGCTTGGAGTCTGAGATCAGGATGCCACATGGTCAGGATCTGGTGAGGGTTCTCTTCCTGGGTGGCAGGGGTCCACCATCCACCATCTCAAGGTGTCATCACCTGGCCTATTTAGAAGCCAGACCTTGGAGCAGGAGAGATGGTTGGAAACTTCATCAGGTGTTCACTTCAGTTGTTATTGTTGTTTCCCATGTGTTTTCTCACTGCTGGAGAGAACCAGCGCATCCCCGGGAATCCAGCAGTTTTGATAGTTGAATGTCTTTTTCTCCGTACCTGTACACATACACACCTAAGTCTGGCGCTTCCGAGCTGTGCACTGTACCGGTGGCTGGCTTTCTGGTAAGGTACAGGGGCACATGCCTTGGCATGGGCAAAAGACAGCAAAGATTTCTACTGACACCTCCCCAGAGCCTTCCAGCTGCACCCGGGTCTCACATGCTCATCTTAACCACGTGTAAACATGCAATTCAGATACATTAAGCACGTTCACATTATTGTGCTACTACCACAAGATTCATCTCCAAACCTTTTTATCATTGTTGAGAATTGAACCCAGGGCCTCACACATGCTAGGCAAGTGTTCTAGCACTCACTGAGCTGCATCCCTATCCTTTGGGTTATGTTGAAGCAGGGTCTTGCTATGCAGCTCAGACTACCCTTGTACTCATCATCTTCCTGCTTTCTCTTCCAACGTGCTGAATTAAATGTCTGCCATGCCCAGCCCTCCAGAACATGTTTGCTTTCCTCTACTGAAACTCTAAACTCATTGAATAATAACTCCCTGTTCCCCTTCACCTCCCTCTCTTCTTCCTGTTCCTAGGAGTTTGAGCCCATTAGATGCTGTTTATATGTAGAAATGCTTTTGACTCTTTCACGTAACATGATGTCCCCAAGTTTCATTCCTATAGTAGCAAGTGGGAGTATTTCTCCCATTCTTTTTTTGTCTTTTTGAGACACGGTTTCCCCATAGCCCCAGCTCTCCTGGAACTCGCTACGTAGACCATCCTGGCCTTGAACTCACAGAGACCCACCTGACTCTGCCTCCTGAATGCTGGGATTAAAGGCGTGTGCTACCACACCCAGCCAATTTCTCCCATTTTTAAGGCTGAATAATATCCCATCGTAAATAGATACCACCTTTTCTTTATCCATTCATCCATCAATGGCCATTTAAGGTCTTGAAACTTTCAGTTGTTGTGAGCAATATTGCAGTGAACAAGGCACACAAGTATCTCTTCAAGATATTGGGGTGCTTTTGTTATTTTGCAAGTGTATGTGAATGTGATATGTGTGAATATGTGTATGCATGTTCACATGTGTCTGGGTTTACATGTGTATGGGTTCACATGTATGAAGAGGCCAGAGGTTTGAATTGGGTATCTTCCTAAGATAGGAAAGATACCCTTTCTCTTTTTTTCTCCCTCTTGTTTTGTTCTGTTCTATTATTTTTTAAGGTACTGGAGATTGATTCTAAAGCCCTCCATATGGTAGGCAGGTATTCTACCATGAAACTATATGGCCAGCTCTTTATGCATACATACCAATACATACCTCTACATACGTGTGTGTGTGTGTGTGTGTGTGTGTGTGTGTGTATTTTTGAGGCAAGGTCTAGCTAAGTTGTCCAGGCTTTCCTTGAATTTGTTCTGTAGCCTGACAGGACTTTAGCTTACTATCCTCCTGGCTTAGCCTCCAGACTAGCTGGGATTGCAAACCTTCATCACTTGATCTGGCTTCTGTGCTGTTTTTTAGAGTGGCTGCACCATTTTACATTGCTTCAACAATTCACAAGGGATCAACTTTCATGTCCTTGCCAAAAGAATAGAATATCTAAGCAAAGAGGTAAAGGAATTTTATGGTGAAAACAACTTGGGCTCACTTACACACATGCAGGCAAAACACTCATATACATAAAATTAAATGAATAAAATTAAATTTAGAAAAAGGGGGTCAGGAGGAGTGAGGAAGGCCTCCCTGGGAACAAACACTTGGAAGAGCATCCACCTGATGAAGGAAAGGGGGGGGGGAGCATGGAGCGTCATGGCAGGGCTCACCGCTTCTCCTATCCATGTAGGCAAGCTGGTGGGACACGTTACCTAGCCTTCGCGGGCTCAGTCTGCTCATCTCATGTGATAGTTTTCAGCACCCGCGTGGTAGCTAGCAATTGTCCATAACTCCAGTTCCAGGGGATGCCAGTCCCTGCCATGGACATTGCACGACATGGGTGCAAGTATACATGCATGCGAGCAATACACTCTTACACAGAAACTAAAAATAATAAATAAAATATTTGGGACTGGAGATTTGACTCAGCAGTTAAGAACACTGGCTGCTCTTGAAGGACACAGATTCAATTCTCAGCACCAACATGTCAGCTAACAACCATCTGTAACTCCAGTTCCAGGGGAATCAGAAACCCTCTTCTGACCTCCATTGGTATTTTTGATATTTTTGAGACAGGGTCTCCCTTTTAGTACCAGCTGGCCTGGAGCTCCCTCTGTAGACCAGGCTGGTCTTGAACTCACAAAGATCCGCCTACCTCTGCCTTCCGAGTGCTAGGATTAAAGGTGTGCATCACCATGCCTGGCTAACACATACTTTCTGTGTGTCTTGCCCTGTGCTAAGAATCTAGGGAGAGTCGGGCATGGTGGCACATGCCTTTAATCCTAGTACTCCGGAGGCAGAGGCAGGCAGATCTTTGTGAGTTCGAGGCCAGCCTAGTCTACAGAGTGAGTTCCAGGACAGCTGGGGCTACAGGGACACCCTGTATCGAAAAGACCAAAAAGAATGTAGGGAGAAAGAAAAAAAAGAATCTTAGGGAGCTAGAAAGAAAATAAGTCATGCCCAGTGTGGTGGTACAGGCATGTAATCCCAGCTTCTCAGGAAGCTGAGACAAGTGGATTCCAAGTTCAAAATCAGCCTGAGATACAAAGTGAATTCAAGAACAGCCCGGAGAAGGTAGTGAGATCCTATATCAAAGGAAAAAAGTAGAAAAGAAGTATGTTTCTAGCATGTATAAGGCTGTAGCTTCAATCCCCAGGACTACAACATACAAAGACAAATAAATAGAACCCCGCCTCATGATGCATGTAGTCAGAGAAACCGTGGGTAAGAGGGGAGATTGCTGGCAAGCCTGTGATACAGCAGATGGCTGGGGAAGTGCTAGGGTCCCAGTACTGCGGGGCACAGAGCTGTGAGGGTACAGGTCAGTACTGTGGGGCACAGAGCAGTGGGGTGCAGGACAGTACTGTGGGGCACAGAGCAGTGGGGGTGCAGGACAGTACTGTGGGGCACAGAGCCGTGGGGGTACAGGACAGTACTGTGGGGCACAGAGCAGTCGGGGTGCAGGACAGTACTGTGGGGCACGGAGCGGTGGGGGTGCAGGACAGTACTGTGGGGCACGGAGCGGTGGGGGTGCAGGACAGTACTGTGGGGCACAGAGCAGTCGGGGTGCAGGACAGTACTGTGGGGCACACAGCAGTGGGGGTGCAGGACATTACTGTGGGGCACAGAGCAGTCGGGGTGCAGGACAGTACTGTGGGGCACAGAGCAGTCGGGGTGCAGGACAGTACTGTGGGGCACAGAGCGGTGGGGGTGCAGGACAGTACTGTGGGGCACAGAGCGGTGGGGTGCAGGACAGGTAGTAGGAGAAAAAAAGAAAACAACAGGCGGAAGAAAGGCATTTGAGAATGTGAAGATTGTTTAAATACAAGGCTGGGTAGTAAATATTTTAGGTTTTGTGGAGCAGTCTGTCACAAATATTGAACTCCGCCAGTGTAATATAAAGCAGTGCAAGGACCATGAACAAATAATCATGGCTATATTCGTATAAAACCTCTCTCTCTCCCTCCCTCCCTCCCTCCCTCCCTCCTCATCTACAGGTGTCTCTTGAAGTCCACTATTTGCCTTCCTTCAAAAACTCTGCAGAGGTGTTACATGAAGTTTACAGAAAGCCTTTAGCCAGGACTGAGTTTAACCTGCAAATTTTTGAGGGAACAAATCCAAATGGAATCACTCATGCTAACATTCTATGTCACAGAATCAAAAATAAGCTGTTTATCTGATCTTCTAGAAGTCAAGAGAGAGATGATAGCCAAATCTCCAGTTTTACCTGATAAAAAAAGACCTCTGATTCAGGCAGCAACGGGAAGCAGTCTGATGCTGGCCAATCTGCATTTTCTACAATGCTGCTTCTAGCTTCTCTGGCCTCAATAAACATCTCTCAAAAGATAAGTTCTACATCCTCTATATACAATTATCTATCAAATATGTACAATATGCAAATCCCCTACAGGATGACATAGTGGCATGAGACAAGGTAGTCCCTTGTTTCCGAAGAGCTGTAGTTTGACTGGAAACAATATATTAAATTGAAGCTGTTCCTCAGAGGTCTATAAACACAGCTCTTCTACTCTTGTCTTTAATCTTCAGAAAAATCGGCAAAAAGTCTTTGCTGCGTTTTTTTTTTTTTTCTTTTTCTTTTTAGTTTTACCCTTTTTTTGGTATTTTTGAGACAGGGTCTCCCTTTTAAATTTTTTAATTTATTTTTATTAATTTTTTTGTATGTGTAAACTGTCTGCATGTAGGTTTGTGCACTCGTGTTGTGCAATGCCGCGGAGGTTAGAAGAGGGACTTGGATTCCCCTGGAACTGGAGTTCTCCTGGAATTGGAGTTACAGACCGTTCTCAGCCACCATGTGGGTGCTGGGGATCGAACCGGGGTCCTCTGCAAGAGCAGTCGGTGCTCTTAACCACTAGGCCATCTCTCCAGCCCTTTGCTGTGTTTTTATAATGGGCCAGGACTGTAATCCACTGAGCAGATGGTAGATTCTGGGCCTGACAATATCCAATGACAATGGTTTAACTTCATGTACTTCGTTAAAATTAACACTAGTTAGGGGGGTAGAGATATGGCTCAGTAAGTAAAGTACTTACGTTCCAAGCTTGAGGACCTGAGTTCAATTTCCAGAACCCATGTTAAAATGACAGACGTGATATCATTAACTTGTAATCCCAGAGCTGGAGAGGTGGGGATGGGAGGATTCTTGGGCCACACTGGCTACCTAGTATAGTCTAATTAGTCCCAAAGAAGGTCAACAGTGTTTCATAGAATAACATCCAAGTTTGTCCTGGGCCTTCACACTGTGTACACACACCTGTATACACATAAACACACATACATGCACATAGAAATAACATTAGCTACTTAAGAACCAAGTATACCACACAAATAACTAAAGAAACTTGTGTCCTTATTTCATTTTAGTGGAGAAGTGAGCTCCTTATTTATGCCGGCTTTTGCAACAGTCTTGTAAGCACCCTCCTATCAACGGTTCCCAATATCGTGTCAAGTTAGGGGAAAGGAAAAAGTCCATGATTTCTCAAGATTTGGATCTTGTCAAATCGCACCAGTTTCTTCACATTATAACAATAATGTACTTCCCCTTCTTTAAAAAAATATAACTGATGAGGGCTGGAGAGATGGCTCAGTGGTTAAGAGCACCGACTGCTCTTGCAGAGGACCTGGGTTCCATTCCCAGCATCCACATGGTGGCTAAGAACTGTCTTAAGCCAGGTGTGGTGGCACACACCTTTAATCCTAGCACTCGGGGGCAGAGGCAGGCAGATCTCTGTGAGTTCCAGGCCAGCTGGGACTAAAGGGAGACCCTGTCTCCAACTAAATTAATTAATTAATTAATTAAAATTTTAAAAAGTGTTCAAGGGCTGGCAAGATGGCCTAGTGGTTAAGAGTGCCGACTGCTCTTGTAGAGGACCCGGGTTTGATCCCCAGCACCCACATGGTGGCTGAGAACGGTCCTTAATTCTGGTTCCAGGAAAATCTGACTCCCTCTTCTGACCTCCGTGGCATTGCAGGACAAGGTTGCACAAACCTACATGCAGACAGTACACTCATACACATAAAAAATAAATAAAATTTAAAAAAAGTGTTCAACATCCCGGGGCATGGTGGCACATGCCTTTAATCCCAGCACTCAAGATGCAGAGGCAGGCAAATCTCTGTGAGTTCAAGGCCACCCTGGTCTACAAAGCGAGTTCCAGGACAGCTGGGTCTACAAGGGCACCCTGTCTCGAACAGAAAAGACAAAAAAAAAAAAAAAAAGGTCAACATCGTTAATAATTAAGGAAATGCAAATCAAAACCACTTTAAGATATCATCTCCAATACGACTGGCTAAGATCAAGAAAACAACAGACACCAAATGCTAGAGTGGTTGTGGGAAAAGGGGAACTGCTGGTGGGAAGGTAAACTCTTACAAACACTGTGGAAAGCAGTGTGGAGAACACTTAAAAGACTCAAAATGAGCCTACCATCTGACCCAGTCATACCACTCCTGGGTCTATACCCACAAGACTCATCCTACCACAAAGATATATGCACATCTATGTTTATTGCAGCTCTCTTCACAGTATTGAAGAGCTGGAAGCAACCCAAGTGTCCCTCATCCAATGATTGGATAGAGAAAACGTAGTACATCTACACAATGGAGTTCTGTGCAGCAGTAAAGAAAGATGACATTGCCGGGCGTGGTGGCACACACCTTTAATCCTAGCACTTGGGAGGCAGAGGCAGGCTGGTCTTTGTGAGTTCAAGGCCAGCCTGGTCTACAGAGTTAGTTCCAGGACAGCTGGGGCTACAGGGAGACCCTGTCTTGAAAAGACAAAAAAAAAATAATGATGGCATCATGAACTTAGCAGATAAATGGATGGAACTAGAAGCCATTATGCTAAGTGAAGTAACACAGTCCCAGAAAAACAAAATGAATGGTATCCCTCATCTGTGGATATTAACACCAAATCCTAGGTGTAGGGCAAACTGAGCAATATTAATGTTATATTCCTCTTTAACTGAAAGCAATTGTGCTGTTATAATGTGAATCCCTTAACAGATTCTAGAATTAACCTATCACTTATTTGTTCTTTTTAAAAATTTTTTTATTTACATATATTTTTTTTATCAAATCGAGACCCGTGTCCCCCCCATACCCCCAACCCACCAGAGCTCATGCATTCTGCCAAATGTGCTTTTCATCTCTTTCTCAGTCTTTCTCAACAATCTCCATGTGGAAGTTGACTGTTTTGAGCAGAAGTTCACCGTTTCAGTCAGTTGTTTGATGCAGTCCTTTCTGTTGTTGTTGTTGTTGTTGTTTCCAATATGCATCACTCCCAACTGCTTTGGACAAAAGCTCAAGGGGCCATGCACAGGAAATACGTACAACTAGATAATTGGCACTAGCATCCACAGATGAGGGATACCATTCGTCGTTTGTTTTTCTGGGACTGTGTTACTTCACTCAGCATGATGTCCTCTAGCTCCAGCCATTTTCCTGCAAAGCTCATGATGTCATCTTTCTTTACTGCTGCATAGAACTCCATTGTGTAGATGTACCACATTTTCTCTATCCACTCGTCAGTTGAGGGGCATTTGGGTTGGTTCCAGCTCCTTGCTATTGTGAAGAGAGCTGAAATAAACATGGCCGTGCATGTATCTCTGTGGTGGGGTGAGTCTTGAGGGTACATGCCCAGGAGTGGTATGGCTGGGTCGGGTGGCAAGTTCATTCCAAGTCTTCCAAGGGTTCTCCACACTGCTTTCCATAGTGGCTGTACGAGTTTACATTCCCACCAGCAGTGGATGAGTGTTCCCCTTTCCCCACAACCTCTCCAGCACTTGGTATCATTTGTTTTCTTGATCCTAGCCAGTCTTATTGGAGTAAGATGATATCTTAAAGTGGTTTTCATTTGCATTTCCTTAATGATTAGTGATGTTGAGCAGTTCTTGAGGTGTTTCTCAGACATCTCTAATTCCT
>VZQC01005209.1:1712923-1770192 GCA_009823505.1 Rhizomys pruinosus
TGCATTTAGGGTTCATCTGTTGTTGCCTCTCAAGTGCTTTTAGCTGTAGTGTTAGATAAATCACTTGCGCTCTTTCTGCTTTTTAAAAAAAAAAAAAAAAAAAAAAAAACTTTCCTCTTAAGACTGCTTTTAAGGTATTCTTTTTCCCCATAGGGTTTTGTTGTGTTGTATGTCATGTCATTCAGTTCCAGGAATGGAATGCTTTTATTTCTTTATCTCTTCCCTGCCCCATCATTATTTAAGCGTGTGTTGTTTAGGCTCCATTTGTTCTTGTAGGCAGTAGGGACTTATCCTGGTGTTGCTGTTGAGCTTTATTGCACTGTGGTCTGAAGAATGATGAAATTATTCAATCTTTTTGTGTTTTGAGGTTTCTTCTGTGTTCCCAGTATGTGGTCAGTTTGGAGAATGTTCCATGGAGTGCTGAATAGAAACGTGTATTTTCTCGTGTTAGGGTGGAATATTCAGTAGCGGTCTATGAGTCCATTTTGTGTATATATCATTTCCGTTCAGTGTCTCTATTTATTCTTTGTCCTGTTGACCTATCCAGAGGACTCAGTTGGGTATTGAATTCCCCTATTATGAGTGTCCTGGGGTTAGTGTGTGACTGTGTGCTTCTGCAGACATGTTTTATAAAGTTTGGTGCCCCGAATTTGGGTGCATATATAGTCATGATTGTGAAATCTTTTGGTGAATTGTTCCTTCAATAAAAATATTTTTAAAACAATTATACTGGTGCAGCTGGGCATGGCGGTTCATGCCTGTAATTTCAGTACTTGGTAGGCAGAAGTAGGGGGAATGGGAGGGTCACCATAAGTTAAAGGCCTGTCTTGTCTACACAGCAAGTTCCAGGCCAGCTATGTTGACAGATCAGATTTTACTTCTCTGCTTAGGTGTTGATTCTAATTTTTATATTTAAACAGAAACTTTGTACAGTATGTTTTTTACAGGTTGTACAAACACTAAAACCAATTTTAGCTGTTTGGGTAGGGATCAGACTTCTTTTTTTTTTTTTTTTTTTTTTTTGGTGTTTTCGAGACAGGGTCTTCCTGAAGCCCCAGCTGTCCTGGAACTCACTATGTAGACCAGGCTGGCCTTGAACTCACAAAGATCCACCTGCCTCTGCCTCCCAAGTGCTAGGATTAAAGGTGTGTGCCACCACATCTGGCAGGATCAGACTTTCAACCGTCAATTCAATTGAACCTACCTGTGAAGAAACCAATCCCTCCCAAAGATGAAAACAAACTGATGGTGTGGTGTCTAGTCACAGCCAACAGTAAGGGAAGGGAAGGGCCCTGAGTTTTGTCTTCAGAAGGGAATTCTCTCCCACTCCTACCCATATCCGTTTTTCTGGGGTTTCTGTATCTTAATCCCCCAGAGCACCTGTTAACAGTCCCTGGCCTGTTTGTGATCATGAGGCTGTTTGTGATTTTCTCTTTCCCTACTACAGTGGCAGCTCGGGAGGGACTGATTCTCATCAATTTCTAGCTTTGTCACTCTGCACACATCACGCACCCTCTCTAAGCTTCTGTTGCCTCAGTTGCAAAATGAAAATGATAATAATGTCCCATGAGGCATTTCTTTTGCATGTATGTGCCTACATGTGTACATGTGTCATGTATACATGCATGTTCCTTAATAACTGTACCTTATTCTTTTGGGGGGCTATTTTTGAGACAGTTTCCCTTTAGTCCTTGCTGGCCTAGAGCTCCCTATGTAGACCAGGCTGGCCTTGAACTCACAGAGATCTGCCTGCCTCTGCCTCTCTACTGCTCAGATTAAAGGCATGTGACACCATACTCAGCATTCTACCTTATTTTTTGAGACAGGTTCTCTCACTGAAACTGTAGCTCACAGAGTCAGTTTGTTTGGTTGGCAAGCAAGTACTAGATCTGCCTGCCTCTGCCTCCCCAATGCTGGGATTACATACTACCATATGCAGCTGATGGGGAATCCAATCTCAGGTCTTCATGTGTGCACAGCAAGCACTTTACCCACTGAGACATCTTTGTAGCACTAGTGTAAGTTCTTTGAGTGGTCCTAGCCATAGTTGACTTGGATATGTTCAATAAGTATTTCCCTAATGAATGACTACTCAGCCTAAGTCCCCTCTACCTTCTCTCCCATTGAACTGTAGGCCGTTAACTAATTCCAGAGAGCTAAGTTGTTTTACCTGGGTCTGACCTCATCTATCTTTGGAGGTTTATGAGACCACCGTTGAATTTTTTTGCTCTGTTTAGGGTTATATCAAATGCATAGTTCTGTGGATTAGTCAAATCACCACCCTGATCTCTCTCTTTCTCTTTTTTTTGTTACATTTAAAAAATTTTTTTATTTATTTTGGTATGTGTATGAATGTACTGTCTGCATGCAGGTCTGTGCACCCATGTTGTGCAATGCCGCGGAGGTCAGAAGAGGGTGTCGGATTCCCCTGGGACTGGAGTTCTCCTGGAATTGGAGTTACAGACCGTTCTCAGCCGCCATGTGGGTGCTGGGGATCAAACCCGGTCTTCTGCAAGAGTGGTCAGTGCTCTTAACTGCTAGGCCATCCCTCCAGCCCACCACACATTTTTTTACATGCTCTTGTAGAGGACCCGGGTTTGATCCCCAGCACCTACATGGTGGCTGAGAACCATCTGTAACTCCAGTTCCAGGAGAACTCCAGTTCCAGGGGAATCTGACGTGCTCTTCTGACATCCGAGGCATTGCACACCATGGGTGCACAAACCTACATGCAGACAGTACACTCATACACATAAATAAATAAATAAAATTTAAAAAATTAAAAAAAGAGTACTTGCTGCTCTTGTGGGAGGACCTGACTTCAGTTTCCAGCATCTAAGTCAGGCAGCTTACAACCACCTATAAATCCAGTTCCAATGGATCCTACACTCTTCTTCTATACTCTGCACGTACCTACATTCCCATGCACACTCTTGCCCACATACACATAAATAAATCTTTAAAGATATGTATATATATTTAATATATATGTATATATTAAATATGTGTGTGTGTGTGTGTGTGTGTGTGTGTGTGTTTGAGACAGGGTTTCCCTCCAGCCCCAGTGACCTAGAACTTTCTATGTGGGTCAGTCCTCCCTCAAGCCCCAGTGGCCTGGAACTTTCTATGTAAGTCAGGCTGGAGTTACTATCATGAAGGTCCACCTGCTCCTGCTTCCCAAGTGCTAGGACAAAAGGTGTGCAACACCACACCCAGATTCAATTAATATATCTTTAAATTTTATTTTTTATTTTTCTGTGTATAAGTGTATTGCCTGCATGTAAATGCACCCATGTTGTGCAATGCCCTTGGAGGCCAGAAGAGGGTGTTAGAATCCCATGGAATTGGGCTTACAGGTGGTTGTTAGCTGCCTGTGGATGCTAGGAATCAAACTCAGTCCTTTGGGAGAGTAGCCAGTGCTCTTAACCAGTGAGCCATTCCTCTAGCCCCTGAATTAAAAAAAAGAACAGCAACAGCTAGGTATAGTGTTCCACACTTGTAATCCCACTTGGGACGAGAAGGCAGGAAAATCTGGAGTTCAGGGCAGCTTTCCACACATGAAACCCTATTTCAAGAAGAAAAAAAAGTGTGAGCTGAGCATGGTGGCACAAGCCTGTAATCCCAGCCTTGGGAGGTGGAGGCAAAAGGTTCAGGAATTCAGGGGCAGCCTTTTAAAAGGAGCCTGGGCTACATGAGACTTTCTTTTTCTTTCTTTCTTTCTTTCTTTCTTTCTTTCTTTCTTTCTTTCTTTCTTTCTTTCTTTCTTTCTTTCTTTCTTTCTTTCTTTCTTTCTTTCTTTCTCTCTCTCTCTCTCTTTCCTTCCTTCCTTCCTTCCTTCTTTCTTTCTTTCCTTCTTTCTTTCTCTTTCTTCTGTGTGTGTGTGTGTGTGTGTGTGTGTGTGTGTGTGTGTGTTTGAGATAGGGTCTCCCTGTAGCTCCAGCTGGCCTGGAACTCACTTTGTAGACCAGGCTGGCCTTGAACTCACAGAGATCTGCCTGCCTCTGCCTCCCGAGTTCTGGGACACCCGGCAAAGACCCTTTCTTAAAGAAAAAAAAAAAAGGAAGCAAAGTATCTTTCCAGTATCTTCTATAGCAAAGTTGAAGACAGCTTTAGAAAAAGAAATGCCTATACTATGATACATTGCATGTCAGTTATTAAAGGCTTGTACAAAATACCCAGACCTCAATTAACTTTGACGTGTTTGCTCCAGAGGCAAACCAAGCTAACCGAGCTGAGTTCCACCATCGCTATGAACACCGTGCCATCACCGCGCACTCCTTCAGCAATGAGCACACTCCCCTGCAGAGGACTACACACCGGGCTTTCTACTGCTGGGCTCCACTTGAGGTTTGGGTTACTCGGCTGGATGGATTCCCAGCCCTTTCCTTTCCTGTTTCCTGGACCAAGGTTACCTAGGGTCCAACAACAATGAATAAGGATGAAGGATTTTGAAAAGAGGATGGGTTTTAATATTTACATTTTCCTCAGTTAGAACCCCAGACAATATTTTGTCCAACAGCTTTGTTTCTTGTCATAAGTTTTAGGCAGTGACTGGCCAAGCACAGTGAATCTGGGGTGTTTTCAAATGCCTTCTTTCTTTTTTGAGACAGGGTTTCCTTGTAGCCCCAGCTGGTCAGCTGGCCTGGAAGTCACAGACATCTGCCTGTCTCTGCCTAGGATTAAAGGCGTGGGCCACCACACCGGTGATACTTTCATTTCTTAATACATTGACATACCTGACCATATATATATATATATATATATATATGGCTGACCTTTTTTTAAAAAATATTTTTTAATATATTTATTTATTTATTTGTATGAATGTACTGTCTGCATGCAAATGTGTGCACCCATGTCGTGCAATGCCGCGGAGGTCAGAAGAGGGTGTCGGATTCCCCTGGAACTGGAGTTCTCCTGGAATTGGAGTTTCAGACGGTTCTCGGCCGCCATGTGGGTGCTGGGGATCGAACCCGGGTCCTCTGCAAGAGCGGTCGGCGCTCTTAACCGCTAGGCTATCTCTCCAGCCCCATGGCTGACCTTTTTTAAAGTTCCCAGTGGTCATATTTTCCTTCCTCCTTGTCTGACTGCACTTTGCCAACAGCCTGTACTCACTTCCTACTGCAGTGTGCCAGGCACCAGCTCTCCTCTGTCTACTTTCTATTCCTAGTCATTTGTCTTCCCCTGTCCTATCTCTTCTGTGTGCGTGTAGAACGTGTATGTGGACAGCATGTGTGGAGCGGTCAGAAGACAATTTTGCCGAGTCGGTTTTCCTCTTCCACTTTCACATGAGTTCCAGGGGCCAACCTCGGGGCATCAGGCTTGTTTCGCAAGTGCTTTACCCTATGACCCATCTAACTGGTTCTAATTACAGTTTCTGAGAAGCTTCACACTGATTTCCATACTTGCTGCACCCGTCTGCACTCTTGCCAATAGTGAATAAGAGTTCCTTTTTCCTATATCCTCCCCAGTATTTATCGTTATTTGTTGTCTTGATGATGATACCCATTCTGACTGGAATTTAATCCATTTGGAGTTCATTAAATATAAAAGGGTGTTCTATGGATTGTAACAGCCTACTTGTATTTCCAACTAGTACCTAGGTCCCAAAGCTTTGAGTGGCAGGGTTTTAGTAAGTTCCTGTGGGAGCCATCAGCTCTTTCAAAGTAAACCAACACGCGGTGGTGATGTCATCGCCCCACGTTCTTTTCAGTCATCTCACCACTGCTTCTATGGCAATGGCTCCATTCAGGTTTCTTCTCTTCTAGGTTAATTTTAATCATATTTTGCTATGAAACCATCTACTTCCTATAGGCGCTCATAGTCCAGATAGATAGGTGTTGATGGTGTCTTGATTTTTTAAATCTCTCCCAAATGCCTATGGTTGTTTCTCTCATTCTTTTTTGGTATTTTTGAGACAGGGTCTCCCTGTAGCTTTGGCTGTCCTAGAACTCTTTATGTAGACTAAACTGACTTTGAACTCACAGAGATCCACCTGCCTCTGCCTCCCAACTGCTAGGATTAAAGGTGTGTGTCACCACATCCAGCTTTCTAATTTATTTTTGAGACAGGTTACCTCTTTCTATTTTTCTATTCTGTTTAATTAGTTCCAGGTATTATTATTATTATTATTATTATTATTTTGGTCTTTTCGAGACAGGGTCTCCATATAGTCTCAGCTGGCCTGGAACTCACTCTGTAGACCAGGCTGGTCTTGAACTCATAGAGATCCACCTGCCTCTGCCTCCCAAGTGCTAGGATCAAAGGCCTGCACCACCACACCCGGCTGTTTTTGTGTGTGTGCAGGTTTTATTATTATTAACTCCAAATTCCTGTTTTCTTTGTCTAGGTTTCTGAGATGACGACTTAGTTCCTTTGTCTTTTGTTTTATTTTTAAATTCGAAGGCTTTTGGTGGTTCTCAGTGTTCCTCTAAGTATGACTCTCAGGCTCCTATTAGTCTAAATGGAAAGCAGGTTCCTTTCATTGGTTTCTCAGAAGTGAGGTCTCTTTTATTTCCTTGTAATTTATGATTTATATGCGTTTAGCCTGTTCCTTAATTTTTAACTATTAGAGACTTTTAGGTCTTTTTTAGGTCATGAACTTATAATTCTTTAAATGGTGACCTATAAAGTCTGGGGTTTTGTTTCGTTTTGTTTTGGGTTTTTTTTTTTTTTGTTGTTGTTGTTGTTAAAATGCTTGGGGGGGGGGCCTGCGGAGAGATGTCTCGAAGGTAAAGGCCGACGCTTTTAACTGATGACCTCGGTTGATCCCCCAGCACCCCACATGGCAGACCGTACTTGGTTTTAATCTCCAGTTCACAGGTAGTAATCGCGCCTCTCTAGCTCCATTGGGGAATCGAGACCCTCTTCTGACCTCCATGGGCCAGTTGCACGGACACTGGCTGTGCACAAACTGCATGCCAGCAGTACATTATCACAATACCGAACCATAAATTAAAATTTATAAAAAAAAAATAAAAAAAAATGCTTGGGGGCATGGGGCTGGAGAGATAGCCTAGCGGTTAAGAGGACCAACTGCTCTTGCAGAAGACCTGGGTTCGATCCCCAGTACCCACATGGCGGCTGAGAACCGTCTGTAACTCCAGTTCCAGGAGAACTCCAGTTCCAGGGGAATCTGAGACCCTCTTCTGACCTCCATGGCATTGCACGACACGGGTGCACAAACCTGCATGCAGACAGTACATTCATACATATACAGAAATAAATAAAATTTTTAAAAAAATTTTAAAAATGCTTCGGGGGGGACCAAATTACTTACTTATTTTCTGAGACAGGGTCTTAGCATATTGCCTAGCTTGAACTGACTGTATAGCCCAAGCTGGCCTCAGACTTGCAATCCTCCTTCCTGGTCTCCAGAGTATGGGACTATGAGTAAGTAACACAATGGCCAGCCAATTTTTTCATTTTCCTTTTATTTTTTTTATATTTTATTTAATTAATTAATTAATTTATTTATTTATTTATTTATTTATTTTTATTTCTGTATGTGTATGAATGTACTGTCTGCATGCAGGTCTGTGCACCCGTGTCATGCAATGCAGCGGAGGTCAGAAGAAGGTGTCAGGTTCCCCTGGAACTGGAGTTCTCCTGGAATTGGAGTTTCAGATGGCCCTCAGCCGCCATGTGGGTGCTGGGGACCGAACCCGGGTCCTCTGCAAGAGTGGTCGGCACTCTCAACCGCTAGGCCATTTCTCCAGCCCTCATTTTCCTTCAAAAAAAGTCTTTTCTCTTGGCTCAGTGGTTAAGAGCACCAATTCTCTTGCAGAGGACCCAGGTTTGATTCCCAGTACCCACATGGTGGCTAAGAACTGTCTTTAACTCCAGTTCCAGGGGAATCCGACACCCTCTTCTGACCTCCATGGCATTGCACGACACGGGTGCACAAACCTACATGCAGACAGTACACTCATACACATAAAAAATAAATAAAAATTTTTTAAAATGTTATATCTGCCTCCAGATATAAGCAGCCAAGAGAGGAAGGAGTTAACTGGAAAATTGAGTTAGCTATAGCAAGCCTGTTCCCATGACTACCTTAACTGCAAGAATACAGTCCAGCCCTGAGTTCCTAGTTCCCACAGCTACCTGAAGTCAGGATGAACTTTCTCAGCCCCAAAGGAGTGCATTTACCCTCCAACGGGCTTCGGGTTGTTAAACACAACCAATCAGCTTAAAGGTCACCACTGCTTGCGCTGTGTTTCTATAGCCTTGCAATTGTGTTTCACTAACAATCACCAATTTTCCCTTGGTTTGTGGATTTTTGTCCTTAAAAGCTCTCTGTAACTGACAGTAGTAGTTGCACTCATCCCTGTATGGAGTGGGTGTGTCCCTGGTCCACCAGTTTCTCTCAATTGGTTCCCTGGTGGACCAGCAAATTAAATAAATTTTGTTTCAAAGACTGAATCCTGGGCTTGAGAGTTTTTCTGTGCAATTTTCAGACCCAACAAGTTATTTGTTTATAAAGTTCATCTTGCCTTTATATGTTTATTTTTTGTTTTTGACAAAGGGTCTCACTTTGTGACCCAGGTTGTCCCAGAAGTCACTATGTAGTAGAGCCTGGCCTAAAATCCTCTTCCTCAGCCCCCTGAGGGATATTACGTATTACATATTAATATTACATATTTAGCCACTGTAAAGGAGCCGCAGGCCCTAAATTGCCTGCAACATAGTTGGCCTGCAATAAAGTTGGCCTGCAATAAAGTTGGCTATGTGAGCTGACACCCTGAGCCTTTCCCAAGGACGTGCAGAAAGATCACAGGATGCTCCAGCCAGATGTTCCTGCTCAACTATCTTGCAGACCTGCCTCCCCCCTGGTACCGGGATGGCTCTCCGACGCCAGATGGCTGGACTGACTGATTACCCTGCTTTACACTCCCCCTATATGCTTCCTGCCTTTTGCTAAATATATACTGCTGTCTTTGTTCAATAAAGTAGACCTTGACAAAAGCTAGCAGGGTCTCGCTGTTCTCTCTCACCCATTTTTACAGGTCTGGGGTCTGGGGTCTCCTTCGGGTACCTGTGATTACTGCCCCTGCAGGCGGGGACAATTGGCGCCCAACATGGGGCTCGAAGTTAGAGACCCCCACCAGACAAAGAAGCAAGAAGGACTGGCCGGTCGACAACGTACAGAGGAGGATGCCCCACCGCCCACGGAGCCAGGACCTCATGGATGAAAAGTAAGTGATTTGTCTCAAATCAAAGATGGGCCATTCACTGTCTAAAGAGGAGCAGTTCATTCAACACTTTAAGGCAGCCTTCAGGGAGAGAGGAGTTAGGGTTACCGTCTTCTGACCTCCGCGGCATCGCACGACACGGGTGCGCAGACCTGCATGCAGACAATACATTCATACACATAAAAATAAATAAATAAATAAAAATTAAAAAAAAAAAAAAGACTTACTAAAAATTTTTATATTCATTGGTGATATTTGTCCTTGGGTCGTCCTTAATGGACCATCCATCCATCCCAAGACACGGAAAAAGGTTAAACAGGAGTTAGACAATACCCTCCAAAATAAAGGACCAAGTAGTGTACCTATTCAGGCTCTCAGCTACTGGAATATTATTAACGATATAATTACAGACTCTCCCCATGCGGCACCTATCCTTGAAACCACAGAACAGTTTTTAAAGCCCCTCAGTCGCCCCCCCTCATCAATGTCTCAAGGCAAAGAAAAATCATCACCTTGCCCCTCAGTTGTCTTAGAGATGCCTGACAGCCATGAACCCATACCAATAGTCCCTGAATCAAGTAAACGAAAAATTCCCTCTCTTTATCCACCGCTCCCCACAGTGCCTCCAGTTACTGAAACAGAAATTAATCCCCTTCAAAATTACCCCATACTAAAAAGCCAAAAAAGCCAGGAGCCCTTAACACCCTCGGAGGAGGAAGAGTTAGAAGAGGCAACAGCGTCCTATAAACAGCCAAACTTTGCTGTTGCCCCACCACCTTATCCACCTTCCTACCTCCCTTTCCCTAATATAAACCCCCTCTTACAGACAAAGAGACAACTTACAGATCAAATTACTAATCTAAAACAAGTCCTTGATTTACAACAAGAATTGTCCAAATTAACTCTGGACATTCAACAGTTACAATCAAAAATACAGATCGGTGGCGTGCCTGTGGCGCCAGCTTTTTCTGATGTGCCAAAAATTAAACTCAAGGCAAAAGGCACCAAATATATTAAATCGCCTCTTCAAACCTACCCAGTGTTAACCGATTCTCAAGCAACAAATTCCCAAAATGAAAGTTCTGACCATGATTATGAAGGACCCCATAATGAGGAGCCCGATCAGATTAACTCCACCCAGGAGGGGGGGGCACCTTGCGCAGCGGCGCAGACGCCAGCCAGAGCGGTGCCACAGGCAAAGTCCGTCTGAGACGGAAAGTGACAGTGAGGGACACGATGATTCCAATTCTGGACAAACACAATATAAAAAATTAAAATTCAAACACCTCAAAAGTCTTAACACTGCAGTCCGTAATTACAGACACACGGCTCCTTTTATGATGAGCCTTTTAGAATCTTTGGTGGAGGGTGGCCATTTGCTACCGGCTGAATGGTATCGAGTTACACAAGCTGTGCTGACCCACCCACAATACTTATCCTGGAAAGCGGAGTTCTTAGACAAATGCCAGGGACTAGCTACATTAAATACACAAAATCCTAATACTAAAAGGTGGACTGCTGATAAATTATCGGGTCAAGGAAAATATGCCTCCGAGACCAAACAAGCTCCACTGCCTCCGAGACTATTAACTCAAGTTTCAGAAGCTGCCATGGCAGCATGGCGTGCTGTTCCCTCGGAAAGATCTGTCACTGTGCCACTAACAAAAGTGATCCAAGGAAACAATGAGCCTTATGTCCAATTTATAGGGCAACTTTTAGAAGTCGCTAAAAAGACTTTAAATTTAAGAAATGAAAATGATCCCTTCTTAAAATAATTAGCTTATGAAAATGCTAATTCTGCCTGCAGGGCGGCACTCAGGAACGTTTACAAAAATAAAACTCTGGATGAAATGATCAGAATTTGCAATGATGTTGACTCTTTTGCCCACAAACTTTCTAAAGGAATTACTGAGGGAGTCACCCTGGCAATGGGAGCAGTCATACAAAAGGGTAATAATAAATGCTTTAAGTGCAGACAAGCAGGACACTTTGCAAAACAATGCTTATCTACGGCCAAGGGCCCCGAGCCCGCTATGCCTGTCAACCCTCCACCCGCCCATGGCCGCGGAGGGGGCTCCAGCTCCCGATGGCCTAACCGAAACTGCCCTAGATGTAAGAAGGGAAGGCATTGGGCCAATGAATGCCGACCAAAAACAGACTTAGAGGGAAATCCCCTGCCACCGCTGCCGGGAAACGGATGGAGGGGCCAGCCCCGGGCCCCACTTCCTACCGCAACCTCTCAAGATACGGGGCTCAGCTGTCCAGAGCCACCCCAGGGAGTGCAGGACTGGACTTGTGTTCCACCTCCCCTCAAATATTAACACCTGAACAGGGGATTCAAGTCATAAAAACGGGACAATATGGTCCCCCCCCAACTGGAACCTTTTTTCTGATTCTCGGACGGGCTTCAACTTCCATTAATGGCCTGTCTGTAGTACCCACCGTGGTAGATTCTGACTATACTGGAGAAATTAAAACTTTGGCCTCCTCCCCGAGAGGACCCGTGTCCATACAAGCCAGACAGCGTATAGCACAGGCTGTTCCTCTTCCCTTAATGGGAGACTTCCCGTATAAACAGACAAAGAGAGGCCCCTCACACCCAGGATCATCAGATATTTACTGGGTCCAACAATTAACCCACGAGCGGCCCACCCTTACATTATGGATTGAAGGAAAAAAGTTTCAAGGAATTATAGACACAGGGGCTGATGTTACAGTTATTGCCCATAAACATTGGCCCAAAGCCTGGCCGTTTATGGCCTCTACCACTCACTTAAAAGGGATAGGGAAGACACAAAACACTCTACAAAGCTCTAAACTTTTAACTTGGACAGACAAACAAAACAACAAAGGAACTATGACACCCTATATAGTTAAAGGCTTGCCAGTAAACTTATGGGGAAGAGATATTTTATCACAAATGGGTGTACTTATGTGTAGCCCCAATGAAATAGTAACAGGTCAGATGCTATGCACCGGGTACCTCCCTGGAAAAGGACTGGGAAAAAATGAACAAGGCTCTGTAGCCCCCATCCAAATTACCCCCCGTCCTAAAAATTTAGGAATAGGAGCAGAAAATTTTTCCTGAGGGCCACTGACACCCCTGCACCTCAGGCTGATAAAATCACATGGAAAAGTGATGACCCAGTCTGGATTGATCAGTGGCCCTTACCTCAACAAAAAGTACAAGCCGCGTTACTTTTGGTGCAGGAACAATTAACGCTCGGCCACTTTGAGCCCTCCACTTCACCGCGGAACTCCCCAATCTTTGTAATAAAAAAGAAAAACGGAAACTGGAGGTTGTTACAAGACCTTAGAGCCATTAATAAAACTATGGTTCCAATGGGGGCGCTACAACCTGGCCTGCCCTCCCCAGTGGCTATTCCTAGAGATTATCATAAAGTTGTTATTGATATTAAGGACTGCTTTTTCTCCATCCCCCTTCATCCTGATGATTGTCAACACTTTGCCTTTTCCTTCCCTGTGGTCAATCATATAGGACCTAACCCATGCTTCCAGTGGCGTGTACTGCCACAAGGAATGGCATATAGTCCCACCCTATGCCAACAATATGTAGCACAAACAGTTAACCCTATTAGGATAAATCATCCCAAGGCTTATATTATCCACTATATGGATGATCTGTTAATAGCCACTACTAATATAGAAGAGGCCCAGCACATTACCCAACAGCTAGTTATAACCCTTCAATAGCGTGGCTTTCTCATACCCCCAGAAAAAATACAGACATGCTATCCTTATTCCTTCTTAGGATTTCATTTACAAAAACAACAAATATATACTCAAAAGATCCAAATCAAAAGAACCTGTCTATCAACATTAAATGATTACCAAAAACTCCTGGGAGACATTAATTGGCTTCGCCCATATCCCAAATTAACCACTAATGAACTCAAGCCCTTGTTTGATATTTTAAAAGGAAATCCTGATCCTACATCCCCAAGAGGCCTATCCCCAAAAGCTTAGGCCTCACTACGTATAGTAGAAAAGGCTATCTCTAATCAAAATTAGAGTACTTTGATCCCCACAAAACTCTTTTCCTCCTAATATTTCCCATACCTCACTTCCCAACAGGTTTCCTCTGGCAAAAACAAACACCCCTATTATGGGTCCATTTGCCAGCCACACACTCTAAGGTACTTCCCACTTACCCCTCCCTGGTCTGTTCACTTAGCTCCCTGGGTCTGTGCGCCTCTATCAGACATTTTGGAAAAGAGCCAGATATTATCATAACCACTTATAATACTGACCAGTTAAGATGGCTACAACAAAAAAAATGATGAATGGACAATATTATTAGCCACCTACCAGGGACAATTTGATAATCATTTCCCAGCAGACAAACTAATCCAATTTCTTAAAGTGACACCTTTTGTTTTCCCCTCCATCACTAAAAACTCCCCTATTAAAAATGCCCCTATGGTTTTTGTTGATGGATCATCCACAGGGATGGCTGCTTATGTGATAGACGGTCAGACTCATCAGGTACCTACAAATCATACTCAGCCCAACTTGTAGAGCTTCAAGGTGTCCTAACAGTCTTTCAAAAACTTAAAGACACCCCATTCAATTTATACTCAGATAGCCATTATGTTGTCAGATCCTTACAAGCCCTAGAAACTGTCCCTTTAATTCAACCCACTACAACAACCTTCTCATTATTCCTTAAACTACAGCAATTGCTAAGAGATTGAAATCACCCCTTCTATGTTGGGCACATACGTGCTCATTCTGGGCTTCCTGGCCCACTAGCCCAAGGCAATGATAAGGCTGATTTAGCCACTCACCTGGTGGGCTTTATTAATACTATAAGATCTATAGACCCGCTAAAGGAAGCCCAGGAAGCTCATACCCTCCATCATCTAAATGCACACACCCTTCACCTTCGCTTCAACATTAATAGAGAACAAGCTTGATAAATTGTTAAAAATTGTAAAAATTACCTGACTTTCCTGCCAGAACCACACATGGGAATCAACCCTAGAGGGCTGACACCCAGAGAGCTATGGCAAATGGACGTCACCCATGTTCCATCTTTTGGAAAGCTAAAATTTATTCATGTCTCTATTGACACCTTTAGTGGATTCATACATGCCATGGCACAGTCAGGAGAAACCACAAAAAATGTAATAGCCCACATGTTATCAACCTTCGCCATTATGGGTCAGCCTAGATGCTTAAAAACAGATAATGGCCCTGGGTATACTAGCCAAAAGTTTCAACAATTCTGTGCCCAGATGAAAATCAAACACATCACAGGCATCCCCTACAACCCACAGGGACAAGGAATAGTGGAGAGAACAAATCAAACACTTAAACATACCCTGGCCAAGCTGACAAGCCAGGAACAGTTGTATCCCCTAAAGGAAACAGCAAACTCCTGCTGTCTCATGCTCTCTTCATCCTTAATTTTTTAAATCTAGACTTAAAGGGAAGATCGGCTCCTGATCGTTTATGGCACCCGACCACCAAAACAGATTATACAAAAGTGTTATGGAAAGATCCTATGACAAATAAATGGAAAGGCCCTGACCCAGTACTCATATGGGGAAAAGGCCATGCATGTGTCTTTGACACTTCTGAAAATGGAGCAAGATGGCTCCCAGAATGCTTAATAAAGCCTGTTAACCCAACCCAGGGTGGCGCCTGAGAACAATATTTGTGCTTCCTTACAGAAATGATTCTTCCTCTCGCCTGTCTCCTCGGGACTATCGAAAGTGGAGCCACCAAAGGACAGACATACATGATTTGGAACTATACCTGGATCATCGAGAACCAGGCCGGAGATGTAGCCAACTCCTCCTCCAACACTGGTAGTAGCCCCACTTGGGGACCCCTGTTTGTTGACCTCTGTGCCTTGGCCATGGGAGCAGATGGTGCTTGGGGAGCACCTAGTGCTTTCCTTCCCCGAAATGAGCCCCTTAACCATGGCCCCTCCTCGGCCCTGCTTTAACAATTACTCTCGTGGTGCTTTACGGGCCACGCCCCTATATGTCTGCCCAGGAACAACACACCGGTCCCGAGAGCTAAACTACAAATGTGGGTATGAAACAGATTATTTTTTGTGCTGCCTGGTCCTGCGAGACCACCGGAGACACCTATTGGAAACCCTCCTCTAAGACTGATTACATTACAGTAAAGAGGACAAACCCATCCAGTGCTCCACTTGGACAGGCAGGCAAGACCCACGCACAAAAATGTAAAAATTGGTGTAATTCCCTCACCATATCCTTTACAGACATGGGAAAAAGTAAAAATTGGGAAGGACGAGGTTACCAATGGGGACTAAGACTATACATGGGAGGGTATGATATGGGACTCACATTTAAGATAAAATTATAAAAAACCGTCCCCAACACACATAAAGCATCAATAGGGCCTAACACTGCACTTCACACACCATCCAAAACAGTCAAGGCACCACCCAAACCAACTAAGACAACCTCCTCTAGAGGGGGTACAACTCCACACTCAACTACCTTGACACCTATCAGCCCTTTTGTGCCTTTTCAACCTACATTAACTCATGGCCCCCCACCTACCTCAGAATTGATTCTTGCTTTAATTAATGCCTCCGGCTCCGCTCTCATGACACTTAAAAATGATAGTAAATATAGCTGTTGGCTATGCTACTCCACTGAGCCCCCTTAATAGCAATCCTGGCCGATGTTACCCACACTAATAATGTAGACCTTTAGTCCTGGGCATCAGTTGAATTGACTATCACTGACCTATCTGGGATTGGTACTTGTCTATGGGGACCAAGCATACTTTTTCCCTTACCTTTGGACAACATTTGCAACAGGACCATAGTTGTTAATACAACCTTCTCCTATATTCTTGCCCCTAATGACACGCAGCTTGCCTGTTCCACAGGCCTGACCACATTCATTATAACCTCTGAGTTTCTCAAAAATTCAGACTATTGTGTCCTGGTCCAGTTATTCCCTCGGCTGCAAGTTTATGACTCTGATTCCTTTCTAAACTTTTGGGAAAGAGGACACCGTGCCAGCCCTGATAAAGTTAAATGAGAACCCATCTCAGCAATTACCTTGGCTGTCATTTTGGGTCTCAGGGCAACAGGAGCCGGCACCAGAATAGCTTCCATAATTACTTCTCAACAAAATTACCACCAACTTAGCCAAGCAATTGATAAAGATATAGAGGAACTCAGAACAGGGTTGGAAAACCTAAAAGATTCACTTACTTCTCTTTCAGAAGTAGTACTGCAGAATAGAAGAGGCCTCGACCTATTGTTCCTACAACAGGGAGGCTTGTGTGCTGCCTTAAAAGAAAAATGCTGTTTTTATGCAGACAAAACAGGATTAGTAGAAAATAGCTTACAAAAAGTTAAAGAAAGCTTAGAAAAAAGAAAAGGAGAACATGAACAACAAGAATCCTGGTATAAAAATTGGTTTTACACTTCTCCTTGGTTGCCCACCCTATTACCCAGTATCTTGGGACCTCTTATGGGACTACTCCTATTACTTTCATTTGGGCCTTGGGCATTCCAACTACTAACAAGTTTTATTAAGTCTCAAATAGATTCTTCCCTTGCTGCTTCATCAGTCTCGGTCCATTATCACCAGCTGGCGACTAATGACGAGGAAGACACCAAAGCTGCTTCTGCACCTACACCAGAAAGGCTCAATTTTTGCATGCTCTAAACATCGTCCTCAGGCTTTATAGAGTGACTCAGTCTAAATCAGCCCAGGTGGCCGCCCCAAGGATGGGCAACTTCCTCTCCCCTCTTACCAACCTAAGACAGGGACCCTGAGGACGACAGGGTACTCAAAGACGGGTAAGGAAGAGGGTCTTGTAGAGGTCGATCCTAAGACAGGGACAGTCACATAGTCAGCTGCAGACTTCACTCTGCCTGATACATGCCCATACCTTCTTAATGTAAAGAAGGGGGATATGTAAGGAGCCACAGGCCCTAAATTGCCTGCAACAGAGTTGGCCTGCAATAAAGTTGGCTATGTGAGCTGACACCCTGAGCCTTTCCCAAGGACGTGCAGAAAGATAACAGGATGCTCCAGCCAGATGTTCCTGCTCAGCTATCTTGCAGACCTGCCTCCCCCCTGGTACCGGATGGCTCTCCGATGCCAGATGGCCGGACTGACTGATTACCCTGCTTTACACTCCCCCTATATGCTTCCTGCCTTTTGCTAAATATATACTGCTGTCTTTGTTCAATAAAGTAGACCTTGACAAAAGCTAGCAGGGTCTCGCTGTTCTCTCTCGCCCATTTTTACAGGTCTGGGGTCTCCTTTGGGTACCTGCGATTATTGCCCCCGCAGGCAGGGACAAGCCGCTAAGTTTTCTGTATGTATGTGTATGGGGTTGGAGTGCTCATAGAGGCTAGAAGAAGGCATTGGATCCTGTGGAGCTGGAGTAATAGGTAGCTGTGAGCAGCCAAGGTAGGTTCTGGGAATGAACTCAGGTCCTCTAGAAGTGTAGCAAGCACTCTTTTTTTGTTTTGTTTTGTTTTTTGTCTTTTTGAGACAGGGACTCCCTGTAGCTCCAGTTGTCCTGGAACTCGTTATGTAGACCAGGCTAGCCTCGAACTCACAGAGATCCATCTGTCTCTGCCTCCTGAGTGCTGGGATTAAAGGGGTGCACCATGACACCTGGCACAGCACCCTTAAATGCTGAGCTATTTCTCCACTCATCCACTCATACCTCCCCTACATTCATTCATAGATAGATAGATAGATAGATAGATGATAGATAGACTGCTATTTTATATATATATATATATATAATATAATGCTGCTATGTTGTCTTTGCGCCTTTTGTTACTACATTAAGAATGACATGTGTACTGTGCCTTTGCCTGACTCCTGAACCAATGTTCTGCTCTGCATCTGTTTTTCAGTTGCCGTATATCATTTTCTTGCTTTTGTTTATTTGTTTGTTAAGAGAGTCTCACTATATAGCTATGGTTGGCCTTCTAACTGGAACTCACTAGAGAGACCAAGCTGGCCTTGAGTTCTGCCTGCCTCTGCCTGCCTAGTATTGGAGTGTGACACCCTATCCATTTTGCATAATATTTTTGCCCATCATTTCATTTCAACTTTTTATTATTCTTGCTTCACAGTATTTCCAGTGAGGCACATCTCCACATTAAGATTTTTCCAGCACTTTCAGCTTAAGGTTTGTTAACAGTGAACCCTATTATTTCCATCTCAATTGTGTTGAAAGTGATTTTCTGTGAAGCATCCAACCACCCTTACTCTGAGTACCATCCCTTCCCCACTCCCAGCCCAGGGACTCAGGGTGGCTGATGGCATTTTGTCATTGTCCACATAGACGTGCACAAGTGACTGTGACTGTGCCTGGCCAATTAGACAGCACCTTCCTCTAAGCATGAATGGACCCAAACTAAAGCCTTGTGGTTTAACAGGACCCAAAAGATAAGGCCTCTCTCTTTCAAAAGAGGCATTCAGAGCACAGGTGTACTTGAAAAGCAGACTCCCTGGACCTAAATCCCAGCTCTGACTCCTCTTGCTTGAAACTTCATACTAGTAGTTTAATGTGCCTCAGAAAAGCTCTATCTGATAACGGTTGTCCGTGTCCAGGACTAGAAGATTGGGACCCATTACATTTCCCTCCCCTTCACTGTATGTGGTAAGTCTGCCCATTCTGCTTCCTCAATTTCTTTTCACTCTGATTCTTTCAATCAACCACCCCCCCTCCCCCACCCCATTCCTCTATTAAAGGGAAGTGGGGAGTGTTGAGTACTTGCTGGATACTTGTTAAGTGCTTAGAGACTACTTGGGTGTGTGAACAGTTTAATCTACTAACATCTCTGTGAGGACCCTGAAGTGCCCAGCCAGTCTAAGCTCACACAGTGAGTCAGTGGTGAGGTCACTCCTATGGTCTAGCTCTAGGTAAATATTTCCTGCTTAGCTAAGCCCAAGAACAATGCCTATAGCACTCATCCCAGTCTGTACTCACATGGAACTGACTTATGAGTGTACTAAGTCCTTTTTGAAAATGGCAGTAGCCAGGCATAGTGGCAGACACTTTTAATCCCAGCACTTGGGAAGCAGAGGTAAGAGGATCTCTGTGAGTTCAAGGCCAGCCTGGTTTACATAGTGAGCTCCAGGCCAGCTGGGACTAAAGGGAGACCCTGTCTCAAAAAAAAAAAGGGGGCGGGGCGCTGGAGAGATGGCCTAGCAGTTAAGAGCGCCGACTGCTCTTGCAGAGGACCCGAGTTCAATCCCCAGCACCCAAGCACCCACATGGCAGCTGGGAACTGTCTTTAACTCCAGTTGTAGGAGAATCCGACGCCCTCTTCTGACCTCTGCTGCATTGCACAACACGGGTGCACAAACCTGCATGCAGACAGTACATTCATACACATACAAAAATAAATTAAATTAAAAAAAAACATTATTAAAAAAAAAAAAAGAAAAGAAAAAGAAAATGGCAGTGACTCCAGAGCAGTTTAGTCAATGTCAGGGTCACACACACCCATCTTGATCATTTTTCTCAGGGGATCAATCATTGAACTCAGAATGTACTTATCCTCAGTCCCAAAGTTTGCTGTGTCTGTTTATCAAGGAAAGGAGAATCCCAGCCAAGCTGTGGTCAAGCCAAATCCTTCCTTAATGTCATCCCCCGGGATCCTGAGTTCTCATCCCCTGGGATCCTGAGTTCTCATCCCTTCATACCAGTTCTTAATCCTCTGGACCCAGTAGTGGGAAAACCCCATGTCTCTCTCTTGTCCATCTGGGAAGTGAGGCAGGAGAGATATCCTACCACAGAGAAAAGGGGTGCAAAAGAAACCTGGAAAACTTACAAAGCAGAGATGGGGCTGATGGCAGGAGAAGAGACCACAACTGGGCCATGTCTTCCAGGCACGTGGTGTGTTCTCTCTCTGTCACCTCATTTCATCATCACTGCGGGCTGAGAGATGAGGTTTCCACCACTGTACTGTTGTATGACTGATTGTAGTGCAGAGGCATGGACTTCTATGTCAGGTAGGCCTCCATTTAAATTTCAGCCTCTCAGGCTCCCCACTGTAGGGCCCATGGGTGATGAGAAGACACCATAGTCAATGTTTATCCTCTTCTGTTTCACCACTAATACACTAGTTAATACAGTAATGTGACACCAGCTGTGTGGGGCTCTTTCCTCACACACCAAGCAATAAGCAAATGCTGACATCAGATTCTGCAGCAGTCACCAGATGGGTGTCCTCTGATCCAATCTGATTTAGACCCTAGTAACCAGGAGGTAATAGCAGGTGTCATAGGTTGAAGGTTCAGTCTCCAAGGCTGCTCTCATTTCAGGTGCCATTTGTAAGTACATTTGGCCTGTGCTTGTGAACAGTCAACTATAATTTACTCATTTGCCAAGATGGCTCAGAGAGGCACTGACTCTAGTTTATTACAACAGACATTACATTGGTTGCTGACTAACAGCAGATAAAGCATTGGAATAGGCCATGAGATGAGAGCTCTGGAGGCAGCTTTGATTCCCTTCCCAGGCACCCCACCATCAGGGACTTCCACAGGTTCAGCTATCTAGAAACTGCCTGGACTCAGTCCTTTTGGGTTTTTACAGAAGCTTCATTATATAGGCATGACTGGTTAAATCATTAACCACTCTTAGATATTGAAAGTAGTGGGTGCTGGAGAGATGGCTCAGTGGTTAAGAGCACTGACTGCTCTTGCAGAAGACCCAAGTTCAATTCCCAGCACCCACATGATGGGTAAGAACTGGCTTAGGCCAGGCGTTATGGTACACACCTTTAATCCCAGCACTGGGAGGCAGAGGCAGGCAGATCTCTGTGAGTTCAAGGCCAGCCTGGTTTATGGAGTGAATTCCAAAGAATAAATAAATAAATAAATAAATAAATTTTTTAAAAAATATATTGAAAGTAGTGAGAATAGAAAGTTCTAGCCCTCTAATCCTGCCTCAGTCTCTGTGTGAATGAACATTGCCTGTCCTGAAGCTATTTAGGGGCTGCCAGCCACCATTCATCACATTCTCACACAGAGAGATACTTACCATGCTGGATATCCCAAGGAAATAGGGAAGCAAGGAAATAAGAGAAATACAAAATACATATCATACAATATTATAGGTAAGTTACTTAGTCATGTTCAATTTCCTGAACTTTATAATGGGAAAAAACAAATATTGTTCCTTGTACTGGTTGTTAAAGATCCATAACGATATACTCGATAAAATGAAATTCTTTTCTCATGGTACATACTGAATAAATCACAGCCTTATTTAATAGAGAATTTCCTATGGTCCACAGAGTCAGTGGCCTAAGGATACTGACCTCTTGCTTTGTAAGATCCTGGGAGTGTTTTCCAAACAAGCTACATGGCTTGTCTTACTTCCCACATTTTAAGCTTTACCAGGACAGGGATGATTCCCCTACCTTTTTAACATAGCAGCCTGGATATAAATTGGTTTCTACATCTGCACTAGTCCCCTGAAATAGATTTACATTTATTATGCTGTGTATTAGTTACTTTTCTAGTCGAACTGTTGGCGTCCTGAGTATTTTGAAGTGAAGTGGTTGGAAGACCTCAGAAGTAAGGTCTCTCTGACCTCTGCTCCACTCTTGCCCTCTTTTAACCCTGAAACAAAGTCATAGAAACCAGAATTCCCCTTTCCCAAGGTGGGTCCTTAAGAGTCCTAAGACTCTTAAAAATAAGCAAGCCTTGGACCCTCACCAAAGGTGAGTTACCCATCAGTCTAGGGAACAGTGTTCCAGGCAATGTCACAAAAGTAATTGCTAATTACATCAACAAAATTTAGTGTCTTGCTAAACTTTTCCCAGCTGTTCTGTGCTATGGGCCCACATGGGGTGCAGAATATCTTTCAGTGCTGCAATTCTGTTCTCTCTCTCTCTCCTCTTCTCTTCTCTCTCTTTCTCTTTCTCTGTGTTTTAGACCAGGCTAACTTTGAAATCTCAGCTCTCCTTCCCTCAGCCTTAGGAGTGCTGAAATTATAAATATGTCACTATACCCACCTTGGTCCTCTTTTTCACAGGAGAAAGATTGATGAGGATGTAGTTCAATGTTGAGTATTTGTGTGACCCTGGGTTCAATCCTTGCACTGAAAAAAATCTGCCAGGAGATCCACTTTTAGGAAACAATTTTTTCTCACTCATTAAAATATTCTAATTACTCCATACTATTCACTCCTTTATTAAGAAATGTCTGTTCTAATGTAGCCTCTACAGCTCAGACTCAGTGAACATAAAGGAAGAAGGGATACTGGCAAATCGCATACAGACTCACATCAAGAAGATCATCCATCATGACCAAGTTGGATTCATACCAGAGATTCAGGGATGGTTCAGCATACAAAAATCAATAAACATCATCAAGCTTATAAATGGACTGAAAGACAAAAACCACACCATCATCTCAATTGACGCTGAAAAAGCCTTTGACAAAATCCAGCATCCCTTCATGCTTAAAGCCTTAGAGGGAATTGGATTAGAGGGATCTTTCCCCAATGTAATCAAAGCCATATACAAGAAATCCACGGCCAATATCATCCTAAATGGGGAAATGACCGAAACATTCCCTTTAAAGGTAGGAACTCAGCAAGGCTGCCCCATCACCACTCCTCTTCAATATAGTTCTTGAAATACTTGCTAGAGCAATAAGGCAAGAAAAGGAAATTAAAGGAGTATTAATTGGAAAAGAGCAAGTCAAGCTATCCCTATTTGCTGATGATATGATTGTTTACTTAAGGGATGCTAAAAACTCCACCAGAAAACTCCTAGAAATGATTAACAGCTTCAGCAAAGTGGCAGGATACAAAATTAACCTAAAAACATCACGGGCCTTCCTTTACACCAACAACAAGCAACCGGAGAAGGAATTCAAAGAGACCTTCCCACTCACTCACAATAGCCTCAAAAACAATAAAATACCTAGGAACAAACCTAAACCAAAGACACCAAAGATCTCTACAACAAAAATTTTAAACCCTTAAAGAAAGAAATTTAAGAAGACATCAGAAGATGGAAAAACCTCCCATGCTCATGGATTGGGAAAATTAACATTGTAAAAATGTCCATTTTACCAAAACTCTTGTATAGATTTAATGCAATCCCAATCAAAATCCCCAAGAGTTTCTTCACAGGCTTGGAAACAAAAGTTCTTAAATTCATTTGGAAAAACAAAAGACCCCGAATAGCCAAATCAATCCTGAGTGAAAAGAGCTACACAGGAGGGATCTCTATACCAGATTTTAAACTATACTACAGGGCTATAGTCATAAAAACAGCCTGGTACTGGCACAAAAACAGACCTGTTGACCAATGGAACAAAACCGAAGATCCAAATCTGAGCACATACAATTTCAGCCATCTCATATTTGACAAGGGGGCCAAGAAGCCACAATGGAGAAAAGACAGCATCTTCAGCAAGTGGTGTTGGCAAAACTGGATCACCACTTGTAGAAGAATGAAATTAAACCCCTACCTCTCACCCTGTACAAAAGTCAACTCCAGATGGATCAAAGACCTCAACGTGAAACCCCAAACTCTGAAGGTGATAGAAGAAAAAGTTGCAGAGACTACAAGACATAGGCATAGGAAAAGACTTCCTAAATCAGACAGCAGCTGCTCAAGAACTAAAGTCTACAATTGACAAATGGGACCTCATTAAACTCAAAAGCTTCTGTACATCAAAAAAAAAAAAATCAAGGAAGTAAAGACAAATCCCACAGAGTGGGAGGAAACCTTCACAGCAGAAACATCTGACAAAGCATTGACTTCCAGAATATATAAACTACTCAAAAAACAAAGAAGAAAGAAAACAAATGACCCACTCAATAGATAGAACAAAGAGCTGAACAGAGATTTCACTTGTGAGGAATTAGAGATGGCTGAGAAACATCTTAAAAAGTGTTCAACATCACTAATCATTAAGGAAATACAAATCAAAACCACTTTAAGATATCATCTCACTCCAATAAGACTGGCTAGGATCAAGAAAAACAAATATACAAGTGCTGGAGAGGTGTGGGGAAAGGGGAAACACTCATCCACTGCTGGTGGGAATGTAAACTCGTACAGCCCCTTGGAAAGCAGTGTTGGGAACCCTTGGAAGACTTGGAATGAAACTTGCCACCTGACCCAGCCATAACCTCACTGGGCATGTACCCTCAAGATTCACCCCACCACAGATACATGCATTTCCATGTTTATTTCAGCTCTCTTCACAACAGCAAGGAGCTGGAACCAACCCAAATGCCCCTCAGCTGATGAGTGGATAGAGAAAATGTGGTACTATTGAGTTAGAAATGCCACTCTACCAAAGAATCTCTCAAGAGGCAAAAAACTGTGGAGGAAAAGCTTTAATAAAAGAACATTACATCAAGGAAAAAGTACAGAATACAACATGGAGACAGTGACATAGACAGATCGATGCATCAGGCAGATCTACGCATCAGGCAGAGCACACTCCCATGGGACTGGAGGGCAGCGGCCCCAAGGTCCGATCCTCTCCCACTTTTATTCCCAGTTAGGGGATTTCCACTGCGGTTAAGGTGACCCCCTTATCTGATTGGTGGTGGCAGACCAGGCAGTCTTTCATTGGATCAGTCCACCTGTTCTGCACCCCTTTGTTTGAAACAATGGTTGTGTTTTAGCAGCATGAAGCCCCTTGGAGAGTAATGGGCTCCTTAGGGTGAGAAGCACTCCTACAGGGCTGGGAAAGTTCATCCTGACCTCAGGTGCTTGGGAACTAAACTCAAGGTGGACTGTATTGTGGTTAAGGTAGTTATGGGAACCAGACCTGCTTTAACTAGAGAGTTGCTCCTGATGGTTAACCCTTTCCTTTTGATTAACTTCTTTCTGACCTGATCCTAACAGTACATCTACACAATGGAGTTCTTATGTAGCAGTAATAAAGTGACATCATGAGATTTGCAGGGAAATGGTGGAGCTAGAAGACATCATGCTGAGTGAAGCAACACAGTCCCAGGAAAACAAACTACGAATGTATCCCTCATCTGTGGATGCTGTGCCAATACCTAGTTGTAATATTTCTTGTGCAGGGCCCCTTGAGCTTTTGTCAGCCGTTGGGAGTGATGCATATTGAAAACAACAAAACAGAAAGGACTGCATCAAAGAACTGTCTGAAATGGTGAACTTCTGCTCAAAACAGACAACTTTCACATGGGGAATTTTGAGAAAGACTGAGAAAGAGATGAAAAGCATGTTTGGCAGAATCATGAGCTCTGGTGGGCTGGGGGGGTGGACGCTCGGGCTAGGTGTGGGGGTGATGGGGGACGCGGTTAGATTTGATAATCTTGTACAAAATATATATATAAATAAATTAAACAACATAAAAAATAAAAAAGCATTTGCAAAACAATGAGCCTGAAAAAAAAAAAAAAAAAAAAGGAAGAAGGGGCAGAAAGAATGCAAGAGCCAGAGGAAGAAGACACCCGCTGCTAGTTGATACATTCTGGACATGCTAAGGAAGCTGCACCATTAAAATCTCCACAATATGATCGTCCAACAAGATCTGCACAATGGCAAAACTAGTGGACATGCCAAGGTGGATGGGGGAAGTTTTGCAGGGTCCACCTCAAGATGAAGACAATCAGTGGATGCCAAGGAAAGGAGAATCAATCTCCTCCAGGAAAAAACTGGAGCTCCCTGAGAGATTATCTAATCCCAAGGAACAGTCCCGAAGCACAGGTACACATGAACACCACTAGTGGATTCGGGTGCTCATCATATATATATATATATATATATGTATTTTATATATAACAATCATAAGCAAAGATGACAAACGTTGAGAGTGTGGAATAAAGGGGAAGAGTGAAGTGGGCCTGAGAGGGACAGAGATAATGCAAAGATGATACGTATGAAGTTCTCAGATATAAGAAATTAAAATTAGAAAAGCGTCTGTGCTATTTATTGCAAATGCTGTTCAAGGTTTTGGTCAGTCTATGCCAGATACTGTCTCTTTTGACGAGATAGTTGATAGGTACAAATTTGTTTTCATTCCATGTACATGATGGGATTTCCAAGTTATTTCTTTGCTTTTTATTTTGCCTATTAGAAAGCTTAGGTTCTAATTTACACCCATGGTGAACTCTGTATCGGAACATTAAAGCATGCCTTAAGTTTGCTCCAGGCTTTATTTCCCCCTAGATCTGATTTTACTCTTCATCTTGTATCTGTTCATTTGGCCATGATGTCAGGACTCAGGATCAGCTTTCCAGGCATTTGAATAGTCAGGATACTCACTTAGATAGTTGCTAAAAAGAAAGAGGAAACTTTATTATTGAGCATTAATTGACAACAATAGTGGACTTGTCCTTTTGCTGCAGCTGATTTTGCTGTCTTAATCAAGGCCAAGATCTAAGGTGTTTTTTTTTTAACATTTTTTAAGAGCCTCTGTCTCTTTTTTTCATATGTGTATGAAGTATTGTCTGCATGCAGGTTTGTGCACCCGTGTCATACAATGCCTCCGAGGTCAGAAGAGGGTGTCGGATTCCCCTGGAACTGGAGTTAAAGACAGTTCTCAGCCACCATATGGGTGCTAGGGATCGAACCCGGGTCCCCTACAAGAGCAGTCGGCACTCTTAACTGCTAAGCCATCTCTCCAGCCTCCAAGATCTAAGGTTTTATGCCTGTTTAACACCATTTCATATAAATTTAGCCTAATATCTAGAGGGACAATTTTTCAGGCTTTAAAAGGCAGTTTAGGGATGAGACCCCCAAATTAACCAGACTTTCCCAGCTGAGAACTCAAGGCTTCCTGGACTAGCCAGTAAACACATATCTTTCTGGTAGCCCTGAAAGAGCAAGAAAAGAAGAAGGGAAAAAGGGAAAAAGGTAAGAGAGAGAGAGAGAGAGAGAGAGAGAGAGAGAGAGAGAGATATCAAGACCTGCAGACTGATTCTTTATTTCACAAAAGAAATCGGAAGTTCTAACCCAACCTCTTTCTCATTTTTTTTTTTTTTGTGGCTTCATTGGTTTCTTCTATTTTGCTATTGTTTTCTGTTCTACTTGTGGAAAGAAAAAAAAATAAGAATAAAGAAAATAGATATGTCTAGTGCCCTTGAAGTTTTAAGCTCTGGGTCTCTTTTTTATTTTAATTTTTATTTTATTTTATATGTGTATGAATTGTTATCTGTACTGCTGTAGGTCTGTGCTACCCGTTTAGCAATGACCTCGGAAGGTCAGAGGAGGGTGTCAGACTCCCCTGGACTGGGCTAAAGACAGATTGTTCAGGCTGCCATGTGGTTTTGAGGATCGAACCCTCGGGTCCTCTTGCAAGAGCAGTCGGTGCTTAACCCTAGGCCATTCTCCAGCTCCCCAGCTCTGGATCTCTTAAGAATATAGTTTTCCACTTTGATGTATTGACTAAAAATTATTTTGACCAGATGGGGTTTCCCCCCCCAAAGCACAGTTTGTAAATTTGTTTGTTTTTATTAAGTGATTTTCTGTTCAAACGTATCCATTGGCCATTCTTCTTTATTTAATTATACACACACATGAGGAATGTACCCAGAAGGTCTAGATATTCCTACACACACATACACAAACACATGTGTGTATGTGTGTGTGTGTGTGTGTGTGTGTGTGCATAGACAGATTTCCCAGTATATTGATCTTGGTCAATAAGGTTGAGAAGCAATGACTCTTACATTACATTTTTTAAGAAAGCGGCTTAGTGGCACACGCCTTAATCCTAGCAACTTGGGAGGCAGAGGCATGGCGGATCTTTGTGAGTTTCAGCTCAGCTGTCTAAAGTGAGTTCCAGGCCAGGGCTACAGGGAGACCCTGTCTCAAAAAGCCAAAAAAAAAAAAAAAAAAAAAAAAGAAATGTCTTTGTTCTAGCTTGCTTATCTGTTGCTGTGATAAAATACCCACATTAATGAGCAATCAAGAAAATACCCCCATGGACATGCTCGCAGGCCAATGTGATGGAGGAAATTCCTCAATGGAGATTCACTCTTGCCTGTCTAGATTTGTTTCAAGTTGACAAAAACTGAAACAGTCTTCAACTCATCCTTGAAGTTAAAGCATATCCCTAACTCTGATGGTTAAACTTGTTCTACGGCTTCATTGGATTGAGAGATACCTAGAAGATTACTAAAACACATCCCTGGTTGTGCTTATAAGGATGTTTCCAGAGAGGATTAAGTAAGGGGAAAGACCCACCTTGAATGTGGTAGATACCAGCACACCATGGACTGGGGTCTAGATGGAATAAAGGAGATGAGAAAGTATAAATGTAGATCTCTCTCTCTCTCTCTCTCTCTCTCTCTCTCTCTCTCTCTTAGAACTTCTCTTGCTCAAGCAGGCACAGAGAAGTTCTGCTAAAGGAAGGGGATCACAGTAGCCACCCTTGGTCACTGTGGGGAACTGACCCCTCATTGCAGAGTTCAGTTGATCACTCACAATTTACTTCACAGGGTGGTGACCTGATAGGTCTCCATCCAACCCAGAGCCAGCTTAACCAGGTTGGTGGTCTGATGGACCTCCGTTCAACCCATTGGCCACAGCTGGTGACCTGTTAGGTCTCTGTCCAGCCCCACGGTACTGTCCACCCTCACACAGCTTACCCAGGCTGGTGGTCTGATAGACCTCCGTCCAGCCCACTATCCATGATACTTGAAATCCAGGCCTGCTTTGGCCTGTAAGTGCAAAAAATAATAGCTGGGAATTCTGTATAATGATGGTAATGGAGAATTCAATTTATTGCCTGCTACAACTCACTTTTATAAGTAAAATGATGTCAGGTCCCAGAGCCAATCACAGAAGCCCAGTTTCATGCCACTGTATACTGCTGCTCTGACTAGCATCATGTGCCTGGGCCATATTGGTTGCTCCCTCTTGGGGCACAGGAGTCCTATGACTCTCACATGGTGCCCTGAGGGGTGCTAGCTGAGAACTAGCCCCTAATTCAAACTGGATCTTCTCTCTCTCTCTCTCTCTCTCTCTCTCTCTCTCTCTCTCTCTCTCCCATGACATGAGCTGGTTTGCTCTACCAGCCCTTTCCTATCATAATGGACTGAAGCCTTTGAAAGCCTGAGTGAAAATGAATCTTTCCTCCCATACACTGTTTTTCTCAGATATTTGCTATTAAACATAGATTCCTCCATCCCTTCTAAGATCCACTGAATGCAAATTTTACAGACTTTTAGATAATTCTTGCACACGCTAAAATCTGGGGAAAAAATGGGGAATTTATTCATTACACTAAGATTTCTGCTGTGCTTGAATAGGTTTATACCACAAAAACTAGTTAGCAATATAACCAATGGAGCTCCGTTACAGTCTGAATCTGAAATGTCCTCACGTCCTCATGTTTAAATGTTTAGTTCCCAGCTGGTGTCACTATTTTGAGGTCTATAAGCTGAAGAAGTTCTATAGGACCTAGTTGGAGAAAGTAGTTGCTAGGTCATATCCTCAAGAGTATATTTCCCCCCATCTCTACTTGTCTTTCTTTCCTGCTTCCCACCTGACCTAAAGAAGTTCTCTGACATGTGTTCCTGCTGCCATGATGCATTACCCAAGTGCATGAGGCCAAGCAGCTAAGAACTGAAGCCCCTGAAACTGTGAACCAAAATAAACCCTTTGTCCTTTGAGTTCATCTCTCAGATACTTTAGTCACAGTAAGGAACATCTAACTAACACAGAAATTGGTTCCAGAAGTAGGGTTGTTGCTATGACAACTTGACCAAATGGCTTAGGCTTTGAGAACTGATTTATGAAAAGAATTTGGAAGATTTTTTAGGTATGATTTAATAAGCCATGGAATGCTGAAAGCAGAACTTGTTGTGGGATTCCAGCGAGAGGTCAGACCAGAAGGCCAAACAAGGATGTGGGTAGTAAATACTGCATCCATGAATCTGGGCTGTAGTTCAGCAGTAGAGTGTTTGCCTGGGCCTTAGCAGGTACAAGGCCTTAGGTTCAATCCCTGCACTGAAAAACAAGGCTGAAGTCATGAGGTCTCAGATGGAAGAGTAACTGTTGGGAATTAGACTAAAGGACATTCTCATTACATTCCAGAAAATCATTTATCTATATTTTTTTTCATGCCCTGAAACTTTGTGAGATGCTGAGTTTCAAGATAATGGGCTAATTATTTTGACAAAGGAACTTCCAAGATGGTATAGCATTCAGACTGTAGCATGGTTATTGCTTGTTGCTTCCAGATATTTTTACAGTGAGATCAGACCAAATGCAGATCAGAAGGATATGAAAACCAAGTCGTATATCCAGAAAAGGAGTTTAAAGTTGAAGACAAGGGCATGGTGTTTAGAGAGATCAGTGCCAATAAAAGGAAGCCAAGCCCTTTTCACTGACACAATACAAAAGATACCTTCAGATAATCACAGGAATTGGCTAGATCTTACCCATGGTATAAACTCAATTGGAAGGCTCTCCCCTGAGAAGAGGGAACCACTGGAGTGTCCTACTTGCACAAGGCCACCTTCAGAAGTAGTTCCCAAATTCACCCATCCAGGATCTCAGAGGCCACTAACCCTGTGGTCCAAGGAGACCCATATTGTTCCAACTAATGTCAGACCTTGGCATCATCCATGTAACACTGGTTTTGTGGGCATGCAGAAAGCAAGAGTTATAGGGTCATGGATGCTTCCACTGAGATTTCAAAGGAAGGCCTAGAAGGCCAGGTAGTATATGGCAGAGTTAGCCTCCCAGAAGGCACCAAGGTATACTTTAAGCTATTAGGGTGAAGCCTAATTTAAAATGGAGACCTCAGAGTGTTAAAGATGCCATCTCAAGTATCTGCTAAGGGCAGTTTGAGATAATGAGTGGAGCCAGCCTAAGAGAGAGGCCATGCAAACTATTAACATCATAGGAGTGATACCCAAGCCCTTTGGAGCTCTAATTCCACCATCATCTGCTCTGGGTGCTGGGCATGGAGCTGCAAGGTTTAATGCGCACGCGCGCACACACACACACACACACACACACACACACACCTGTAGAGTCAAATTTGTGTCCCCAAATGCCCTTTGGTTGTTGGTGCTCTGGAGCTTGATCAACCAAACATGAGTCTCACACTTAAAGGAGGCTGACTCTCCCCTTCCCCAGCCAGTAGTTCTCAGTTAGAGTTGGGCTCTCACCCACTTCCCCACATCTATGCTGGGATTTTTGTCTGGCTTGAACTTTTGTGGAACTTGTGTATGCTGTCTCCATTGCTGTGAGTTCATATGAGTAACCGACCAGCTGTCTGGAAGACTCTGCTTCCCTGTGGTTGTCCAGCACCCCTGGCTCTGACAATCTTTCCGTCCCTCTTCTGCAATGATCCCTGAGCCCTGAGAAGCAGAACTTTGATACAGGTGTTCTATTCAGGGACAACTTTGCACACACTCATGTCTTTTTTTTAATATTTAAAAAAAAATTTTTTTTTTGGTCTTTTTGAGACAGGGTCTCCCTGGAGCCCCAGCTGTCCTGGAACTCACTGTGTAGACCAGGCTGGCCTTGAACTCACAGAGATCCACCTGCCTCCGCCTCCCAAGTGCTAGGATTAAAGGCGTGCGCCACCACGCCCAGCCTTTTATTCATTATTTTTATTTTATGACTATGAGTGTATTGCCTGCATGTATGTGTGCCCATGTCATGTAATGCCCATGGAGGTCAAAAGAGGCCATCAGATCCCATGGAACTGGATGGAGTTATGGGCGGTTAGCCGCCACTTAGAGCTGGGAATCAGAACAAGGGCCACCGTAAGAGCAGCCAGTGCTCTTAACGCTTAGCCATCTCTCCAGCCCTAATAGTCATGACTTTACACATCACTTTTCTGCTGATTTGTTCTTTCAAAAGTCTTCTACACCTTTTTATTTATTGTGTTCCTGCCACTGTTACAAGATTCCCTAGTCAGTCCTTTACAAGTTTAGCCAGTTGTTAGTAAGCATTGTGTTAAGCTGGAGGCCCCAAGATGGGAATTAAGGTGGCACAGACCATGAGGTCCCCCCCTTCTCTTCTGGCTAGGACCCTGCATTCTTTTTTTTTTCTTTTATGTGCATTTATTTTATGCTCAATTTATTCCCTTGCCATGAGTTTTTGTTTCTTCACTTTCTTCTGGGATATCTTTTTCTTCTCTGCAACCTCCTCTTCAGGCTTAGGAACAATTTGTTCTTTTTCAGTGAGGATCATTTCAATAGGGCATGGGGAGCTTATGTATGTGTTAATCCGACCATGAACTTTGTAAGTTCTGTGGCGCATCTTGGGTGATTTGTTCACGTGGATATGCTCAATGACTAGGGAGTCTACATCTAAACCCTTAAGTTCAGCATTACTCTCTGCATTTTTAAGCATGTGCAGCAAAAATTCAGCACTCTTTTTGGGCCACCGACCTTGTGTCCAGCCCCATTGTTTGGCCTGAAAAAGGAAATTAAGCAATTTTCATTTCTCCTTTTTTTTTTTTTAATTAGAACAAGTAAGAACTTATTTAACCCTGCATTCTTAAAAGTTCAAGAAGAAAAGCGCTAACACCTGATTCCAGCGAGATCACCGGATCCGAATGGGGATCGGACTCTCACCTTCAGGGCTTTCACTTGGCTTAATTGCCCAGATTCTAGCCCGTCACCACCTCTCTCCTCTCTTCCCCTATAAGAAAGCTCTACTTTACCCCAGAGGCGCATCTCCCAAGACCCTTCACTGCCCTCGTTTTCTGTCGCCCCCTTCCACTTTCAATCTACACACCCTTTCACTTCCTTCACTATTTATTCCTTTCACCCCCTAGAAGCAAGCACTAGAGCTGAAGCTAGCACACAGCCCAGTGCAGGGAGCACTGCAGGAGAATCTTCAGTAGGAGTCCTCCCTGGCAACAGGGAGAAATACTGCAGTAGTGTACCCTGAGCTGGCCTGAAACTCACTATGTAGACCAGGCTGGCCTTGAATTCACAGAGATCTGTCTGTCTCTGCCTCCCAAGAGCTAGGATTAAAGGTGTGCGACACCACGTCCAGCTCAGAAACCTATTTCTTATAGTTCTAGAGATTAGAAGTCCATTATCAAGTTACCAGAGAAGTCAGTGTTTAATGAGGGAGTGAATTCTGATTCCTAAAAACACCTTGCTGTGTCCTCAACATGGTGGAAGAATTGAGCTAGCTCTCTGGGTCTTTCCTGCAGGGTTTCCAGCCCCATTCCCAACCACCTACTCACCTCCCAAAGGCTTTGTCACCTTAGTGGTGAGGATTTCAGTTATGGATTCCAGTGTATGGATTTGGGAGACAAAAATACTCAGACTGTGGCACTGAGCAACACAGATTGCATAGATCAAGAAGAGAATATATATTATAGCCGTATTAAGATTACCATTAAGCATTTCTTTCCTCCAGCATGCCAGCCACAGGATCTCTTCTCTCTCTCTCTCTCTCTCTCTCTCTCTCTTTTTCTCTCTCTCTCTTTGGTCTTTTTGAGACAGGGTCTCCCTGTAGCCCCAGCTAGCCTGGAATGCACCATAGACCAGGCTGGCTTTGAACCACCTGCCTCTGTCTCCCCAGTGCTGGGATCAAAGACATGTACCACCACACCAGGCTCTACTCCTTCTTAAACAGAACAGTTTAATCCACCTCAGCTTTCTCCTCCTGGGAACTGTAACCAGAGTAGAGACCTAAAGCAGTCTGTCAAGGCAGAGGCCAGGGAGCAGAGTCAGGAACTGGATCTTTAAAGTGCACTTTATTCAGAGAGCCAGTAATTGAAGAAGGCAGTACATGAGCACACCAAGGGGGGCGGGGGCGTTAAAAAGCAAAAAACCACTGTACTGGAAAGATGGCTCAGCGGCTAAGAGCCTTACTGCTCTTGCAGAGGACTTGAGTTAGTTTCCAGGACCCACACCAGGTGGCTGATAACTGCCTGTAGCTCTAGCTCCTGGGGGATCTGACACATCTGGCCCCCAAGGGCACCCACACTTCTGTGCTCATAGCAACACACAGACACACATATATACACAATTAAGGATAAAATAATAAATCTTCTAAAGATAACACAAAACTTTAACAAAAATATTTAAAGATTTAAATCTAAAGATAGCAAAAAAATTTAAATCTGCCTTCCCTCTCATCTCCATCCAGCAGGTTTTTTAGGGAGGGCAGGGAAACAAAATCAGTCATTGATTCCAGAGCTCAGCCTTGCCCTTCAGGTCAGGTGGACAGCCGTACTTTTGAGACTTGTAATGCCTGTCCCTCTTTCATTGTCTCTTACACTCTTTCCTCATTTTCTGCGTGTCTGGGCTCAAGCACTCATTGAGATGATGAGTCTAATTGGTCTCTACCAGTACTGATCTTTTACCTGCCCAGAGGCATCGGAGATAAGGGGCAGGGGTTAACTCAAAACAAATAATCATTAACAGTATGTGGATGCTAAACTACTAATAGGATGTATGTGCAGATTCTGGTTTACAATATGAATACAAATGTGTTTTCATAATATAAAATATTGTATTATAAAACTGTCTCTACTCATCCCCTTCGTCCTCTATCATTTCTCACTGTCAGTATAAACTCTTACATTTATAAGATCGACATCATCGTGAAGAATCCTGCTGCCATGTTCCTGGTGGACTGTCAGCATAGTTTCTTACTAGTAAGGCAATTTTCTGGCCCATAGTTATGTTCTTTGGAGCACACCATGTGTAATGGTAAGTAGTCATGAATTGTGAAAATGTTTAATATATTTCTGTGTCTGAAACAGCTATCACAAACAATACCAGTAAGAGCCAAGGTTACAAAACATCTACTTAGTGTCAAGGAACCATACATAAGAATCAGTTTTCTCTGGTCATCCTAATCCTGACACAGTGCAAGCTAGCCACCATGCCTGAAATAAACCCAACTTCCTCTTCATTGGAGTCCTGACATTTTCTCCCCTCAAAATGAACCTAACAGGAGCAGGACGTAGTGGCACAGGGCTTTAATCCCAGTACTCAGGAGGAAGAGGCAAGCGGATCTCTGTGAGTTCAAGACCAGTCTGGTCTACAGAGCAAGTTCTAGGACAGCTGAGGTTGCAAAGAAACCCTGTCTCAAAAAGAAAAACAAACAAGCAAACAACAACAACAACAACAAAAAAAAACAAAGAATGAAGGTAACAGTAAGAATACTGGCTGCTCTTGCAGAGGACTGGGGTTTGATTCCCAGTATCTACATGGTAGCTAACAACTGTCCTTAACTCCAGTTCCAGGGGAATTTGACCACCTCTTCTGACCTCCATGGGCATTGTACAATACGGGTACACTTACATACAAGCAGGTAATACACTTGTAAACATAAAATTTTTAGGGCTGGAGAGATGGCCTAGTGGTTAAGAGCGCTGATCGCTCTTACAGAGGACCCGGGTTCGATCCCCAGCACCCACATGGCGGCCTAGAACCGTCTGAAACTCCAATTCCAGGAGAACTCCAGTTCCAGGGGAATTTGACCACCTCTTCTGACCTCCATGGGCATTGTACAATACGGGTACACTTACATACAAGCAGGTAATACACTTGTAAACATAAAATTTTTAGGGCTGGAGAGATGGCCTAGTGGTTAAGAGCACCGACTGCTCTTGCAGAGGACCCGGGTTCGATCCCCAGCACCCACATGGTGGCTAAGAACCATCCATAACTCCAATTCTAGGAGAACTCCGGTTCCAGGGGAATCCGAGACCCTCTTCTGACCTCTGCGGCATTGCACGACATGGGTGCACAAACCTACATGCATACAGTACATTCATACACATACAAAAATAAATTTTAAAAAATCAGTTTTCTATACCCTCATGCCTTTTGGAAGGGCAGGCACAAGCGACTCCATTTTTTGTCCCTGGCTTTGACATAGAGTCTCATTGTGTTGCCTCGAACTCATAATTCTCTTGTTTCAGCTTCCTATGAGCTGTGATAAGTCTGTGTCATCTCGTAATGTGAGTTTATTTTGATCTGGACTTTTCCTCTTAGAACAAATTTATTTTTTGCTGATTAAACTTTTTATTAAAGTTTTGTGTGTTTCATACATCATTTCTGTCCAGTTTAGACTCATTCCCCTTTCCATGCTCCATACCCCACCTGAGTTCATGCATTCTGCCATACATGTATCTTTTTCTGAGTTTTTTTAAAGTTTTTCTATGCAGAGGATTATTGTTTTGGGGAGAACTTTACTGACAAATTTTCAAAGATTTTTCTGATTAGGTATCTGGTGGTTTGGTTTTGACTGTCCTACTTCTCTGGGATGGGATCCTCCCAGTTGATCTAATCTGATCCCACTTTGGAGTTGGGGGCAAGTGACAGATGTTAAAGAGTTAGTGTCAATAAAACTCTTTTGTGTGCTGAGCCTGGAGACCCCATCTTTTTTTTTTTTAAACATTTTTATTTTTTTAAATATGTGCATTACAGAAAACAAAATGCAAGAAGCCAAGAAAAAAATCATCCAGTCACATGCAGCTCAGTTGGATGTGTCCTTCTAGTTCCTGCGTGTGTACACACATTTAGGTAATTGAGATTGTACAGTATGTATCATGCTTTTCCACACACTGTGAATATTCACCAACTCAAAAAACCCACACTACATGAGTATTTTGATAACCAAGAATATACCGGGCCATCTCAATCTGTCAGACAAATTGTAATCCTGTCTTCCTTGGCAACAAAAATTTCACAGAAGACAAAAATGGCAGCAGGCCTGTAGATAGAAGTACTGGCAAAGTTACAATTAAAGTTTGCATTCCCTTAATGCTCATTTCAAAAGGAAACATAAAGCAAGAGACTACAGTAAGCACAGTGTTCAATTTACTATTAGATCAATATAGTAAAATATTCACAAGTAGATAAATTAATGCATTCCTGTGGTGTAATCAAAAGATAAACATCAATGGTTCACATGAACACCAGCCTGGACACACCTGTGCAGATCTCTCCCTACAAGCTTCCCTCTGGCCCTCCAGTGCCAGAACATGTCTTGACTCACACCATCCAGAAGTTAAAGAACAATCCTATTTGTCGAGCTATCTTTTCTGTTGATGCTAACAGTCACAAGTTGGCTATGTCACCAGCTCTACATTTTACCATGCACTCACTTTAGATCAGTTATGAAGCTTAGAATGTTGTGGATTGAACTTTGTGCACGATAAACACAAGTACTTTACAAAAACCACACATATAGACAGACCCATGGTTATTACTGAAAACTTTCATCTAGATGGGATAGAGTAGAAAAATGTCCCTTTCCTTTTCCATCCTCTTCTGCACAACTTCAGTGTCTTCAGCTCAGGATGAGGCTAGCTCAATGATGACCAAAGGTCACTTCCAGAAGACAGTCCTTTCTAAACACTAAAGGTATTTATAGAGATTATTTTGCTATTTCTTACACATTACCACTATAGGACTTTTTAATATCCAGCAGTGTTAACTGAAATCCACCACATCAGGAACAATGGCAGACAACCTGAACCAACCAGCAAGCACAGGACCCTCCTCTCTGCACAATTCTTTTCTCTGCCCCACTGCCACCACTTTGTACAATCAGCATCTTCACCAATACAGCAAGTATAACAATTCCACTCCTTGAATGCAACCATCCCCATGAAATAAAAAAATCCTTAAAAGGCATTATTAGCCCTCTTATCTTCACCACAATGCGTTTACTTATTGGTGAATGCATATGGCTGCCGCTGTGTTTGTATGGAGGTCCAGGACAAACTACTGTGAACATCAGTTCTCTCCTAGCATGCAGGTAAGAGACCCACATCTTTAATCCCAGATTTGGTAGGCAGAGACAGGCAGAACTCTGTGAGATCAAGGCCAGCTTGGTCTACATAGCAAGTTCCAAGCCAGGTGGAGCTACAGAGACCCTGTCTCAACAATAAAAATTCTAAGAATTAAAAAAATAAATAAATAAAAATAAAAATTCTGAGAGTTTTTTTTTTTTTTTTTTTTGTGTTCTTAAGACAGGGTCTCCCTGTAGCCCGAGCCATCCTGGAGCTCACTCTGTAGACCTGGCTGGCCTTGAACTCACAAAGATCCACCTGCCTCTGCCTCCCAAGTGCTAGGATTAAAGGCGTGTGCCACCACGCCCGGCTAAATCCTGAGAATTTTAAGCAGCTAAGAGTTATAGGAGTGACTCTTAGGGCAAGCCCATCTAAAGTCCATTTTTAAATTTTTTTTTCTGTCATGTGGGTAATGTCTCAGAATTGTTTTAAATTACAGTTTAAGATTTGTGCTTTAGTTGATAAACAACAGTTATAAAGTTTTATAAGGGATTTACAAAACAACACCAATGAAGATCATAAAGTCTTTAGAGAAAAATTAAAACTGTGGCTGAGAAAGAACTTAAAATGGCTGTGCTCAGAATTTTGTAGGAAGCTCAGGAACGGGACTTTAGTATAAACAGATCCACAGACTGTGACGTTGTTAAGGCTTGAAGTTGTTTCTAAGTTTTCTAACTAAGTAAAAGCCTGATAAACAGCAGAAAATTTAACCACTGAGCTCTCTCTCCAGTCCCAAAAGTAATTATCATGATTAAACACAGGTTGTGGGTTGTTGATTTTTTTTTTTTTGTATTTTAAACTGAGGGTTTTTTTTATTGTTGACAAGAGTAGATAATATCTTAAGAGAACCTTATTATCTTAAACAGAGAATGAGATTTTAGCTTTAAATCTTCGTGCTGAAGTTTTGTCTTAGGAGTTTTAATAGATACATATACTAGAAGTTCTATCTTCTACCAGCCTTGTGTGACTTACTTGGACCATCTGTGATGTGATTAAGCTTCTAGATTTTACTCTTGTCTTTCCTTTTCTGATTTGGAAAAGGCCAGTCATTTTTACCTTAGGATAAAACCTTATTTTTCATACAAAAATTCTTATTTATAAAATCAAAATTTCTCTTGGGAAAGGTTGTATGAAATGCACAAAAGCTCAATAATATTTTTTTAATTTAATATTTTTTATTATGTGTATGAATGTACTGTCTGCATGTAGGTTTGTGCACCCATGTCGTGCAAAGCCGAGGAGGTCAGAAGAGGGCATCGTATTCTTCTGGAACTGGAGTTACAGACAGTTCTTAGCCGCCATGTGGGTGCTGGGGATCAAACCCGGGTCCTTTGCAAGAGCAGTCGATGCTCTTAACTGCTAGGCCATCTCTCCAGTCCCTCAATAATTTTTTAAATTCTCTTTTTTTAAACTTCACTTACTAAAATATATCCTCATACTTACATCTTTTTTTGTTTATTTTGTGTTGGTTTTTTTTTGTGGGGGGGAGACAGGGTCTCCTTGTAGTTCCAGCTGTCCTAGAACTCACTATGTAGACCAGTCTGGCCTTGAGCTCACAGAGATCCACCTGCTTTGACCTCCCAAGTGCTGGGATTAAAGCCGTGCACCACCACATCTGTCACTATATCCTCTTTCAGGTTTTTCCATTTTATGCTTTCCCTTTTCTTTTTTTTAAATTTTTATTTATTTCTGTATGTGTATCATTGTACTGTCTACATGCAGGTCTGTGCACCCGTGTCGTGCAATGCCGCGGAGGTCAGAAGAGGGTGTCGAATTGCCCTGGAGCTGGAGTTCTCCTGGAATTGGAGTTTCAGACGGTTCTCAGCCGCCATGTGGGTGCTGGGGATCGAACCCGGGTCCTCTGTAAGAGTGGTCGGCGCTCTTAATCACTAGGCCATCTCTCCAGCCCCGCTTTCCCTTTTCTAATGGTTGTATTTTTTTCTTCTTATTTTCAACATAAGTAAATTTATGAACTTATTAAGAGAGATTTTAATCTTATCTATGACAGAATGTGACAAATTAAGATTATCAGTTGGGCCTAGAGAGATGGCTCAGTGGTTAAGAGCACCAACTGCTCTTTTTTTTTTTTTTTTTAATTTTATTTATTTTTGTATGTGTATGAGTGTACTGTCTGCATGTAGGTTTGTGCACCCGTGTCGTGCAATGCCGCGGAGGTCAGAAGAGGGTCTCGGATTCCCTGGAACTGGAGTTCTCCTGGAACTGGAGTTACAGACGGTTCTCAGCCGCCATGTGGGTGCTGGGGATCGAACCCGGGTCAACTGCTCTTACAGAGGACCTGGGTTCGATTCCCAGCACCCACATGGTGGCTAAGAGCCACCTTTGAGCCAGGTGTGGTGGAGCATGCCTTTAATCCTAGCACTCAGGAGGTAGAGGCGGGCAGATCTTTGTGAGTTCAAGGCCAGCCTGGTCTACAGAGTAAGTTCCAGACCAGCTGGAGCTATAGGGAGACCCTGTCTCAAAAAAAGACAAAAAAAAAAAAAAAAGATTATCTGTCTACATAGTTAAACCATTAGGAAACATTAACAGTGTGTACATGCTGAGCTATTAGTAATATGTATGTGGAAATTCCTTTTTATAATATTGAGTACAAATGTGTTTTTATAACACAAAATATAAAAGTGTTCCTCCCATCTACCTGTCCCCTATCAGAGCTACATCTCCAAAGGTGTTAGACACTTAGACTGGGAAATAGATTTCATTGAGGGGAGTCAATAGATAGGAAGGATGGAGGTAGGAATTGACCCTTAAGCAATATGTTTTCCATATATCTTATTGAAAAGTTGTTAGGGCTCAGAATATAGTTACATGCTTTCTTTACATATGTTTATTTATAAAATTATAATGAATAAGGAGCTTTTTAAATCCTTTACCAAAGTTAAAATGATTATTACTATACCCATATTCTCTCTTGATATCAGGCTTTATTTTATGCAGTACAAATGCTAAGGTTCCCATACACCAGAATACTTCTTTCTAATCAAAATCCTCCTAGAACTAGAATGCTACTTCAGACTAGAAGTTGCTAGCACCCAAAATCAGCCAATTCTCTAAGGATGTTGGGAATGAAAGCAGACATGAAGACATGAAAATTCACAATATACTCACAAAGTGAGTACATCTGGCCTCCAAGCTGTGCAGCAACCGTCCATGCATCGACGGCCTGTCCTCTGCACATTGCTTCGGTCGCCCACTGCTGCATCACGGCTTGTACAGTGGTAATCACCAGTTTTTCACAATAGCCTCTGGTTGAACAGAACCTCTTGCCTGGGCTCAAACATGTAAACTGAGGCAGCTCACAGATAGAGAGGACACCCATTCACAGACTATGATGATGAGATTAGTGAACACAGAGCCACCAACATGCTGAACATGACTCTCTAGACTCTGGAGAGCCATGACTGTGGGGCTGCCTAATCAAACTAACTTGCCCATGAGGCTGTCCGGAGACCCAGTCTCCAGCTCTAGACCCAGTGTTTTTTGTTTTTTGTTTTTAATGTGTATGAATGCATTGTCTGCATGTAAGTCTGTGCACCCATGTTGTGCAATGCCGCAGAGGTCAGAAGAGGGCATCAGATTCCCCTGGGACTGGAGTCAAAGATGTTTCTCAGCTGGGTGCTGGGGAATCGAACCCAGGTCCTCTGCAAGAGCAGTCAGTGCTCTTAACTGCTAGGCCATCTCTCCAGCCCATAGACCCAGTCTTTAGAATAGCATTCTCTCTCTCTCTCTCTCTCTCTCTCTCTCTCTCTCTCTCTCTTTCTCTCTCTCTCTCTCTCTCTCTGATGCAGAGAGCAGTAACTTTACTATTTGGATTTTCAATCTGGATAGAGTTTATTCTCTAAAAAGTAAATGTCAGAAAACATAAAAAACTCTGTAACAGGGCCGGGCGTGGTGGGGCACGCCTTTAATCCTAGCACTTGGGAGGCAGAGGCAGGCGGATCTTTGTGAGTTCAAGGCCAGCCTGGTCTACAGAGTGAGTTCCAGGACAGCTGGGGCTACAGGGAGACCCTGTCTCAAAAAAAAAAAAAAAAAAAAAAAAACTCTGTAACAGGTCTGGAGAGATTATAGCCTAGCAGTTTTAAGAGCACCGACTGCTACTTGCAGTGGACCCGGGTTCAATCCCAGCACCCACATGGCAGCTAAGAAAACATCTGTAGCTCCACATTCCAGGAGAACTCAGTTCCAGGGGAAATCTGAGACCCTCTTCTGACCCCCGAGGCATTGTCTGACACGGGTGCACAAACCTACATGCACGACGTACATTCATACACATACAAAAATAAATAAAATTTAAAAAAAAAACCTCTGAACAAAAAGAGTTCTTGATCAGAAACAAGTGGAAAAAAGGAAACAAACCAACAAATGGAAAACAGGCCAACAAATTCTTTCAAAGGACATTTCAGAGCATCACAATAGAAAACGCAAATAAAACCTTATTTCGCATGTGTATATTTGTTCTCACCTTCTAACCATGTGGGTCCCAGAGACTGAATTTGGGTTATCAGTTTTGGCAGTAGGTGCCTTTACCCATTGAGCCATTTTACTGGCCTGAAGACAAGGGTTTTTACATGGCTGGATAGATGGCTCAACGGTTAAGAGCACCAACCGCTCTTGCAGAGGACCCGGGTTCGATTCCACAGCACCCACATGGAGGCTAAGAGCCATCTTTAACTCCAGTTCCAGGGGAATCCAACACCCTCTTCTGACCTCCACACCATTGTATGACACGGCTGCACCTACTTACATGCAGACAGTAAACAATCATACACATAAATAATTTAAAAAATTTTAAAAAAAGAAAAACAATGATGTTTAAAGGTAAAGGGAGGAGAATTCCAGAACTAGCTTTGAGACAATCTTGTCTACAAAGAGCTATAGCAAGGGTGGGGTCAGTTCAAGTTTGGATAAGGAGTGGACAAACATATCCTCACAGAAATCTTATGTAATGCTGTGGTTCTGACACAGAAATAGTTCTTGATAAAACATTGCTGCATGTAATTCCCTTCCACTGACTCTCACTATTTTTTTTTTACCTCCTGTGTGATAGCTTTAGTGACAACTTGACACACCTGGGTTTTAAGGGAGCTCAATTGGGAATTGGCTCCAATTGGATGGCCTGTGGCCACATCTGTGAGTATGTCCTGATTTGTCGAGCAGTGGACAGTATAAGAAGGCAGGCTGGGCATGAGCCAGGGAGCAAGCCAGTGAACAGCCTTCCTCTATGGCCTGTGCTCAGCTCCAGCCTCTAGGTTCTTGCCCTGAGTTCCTGCTTTGGGCTCCCTAAGTGATGAACTGTGACCCAGGAGTGTAAGCTGTGAATAAACCCTTTCCTCCACCAAGTTGGTTGTCGGTCAGAGTGTTTTGTCACAGCAATGGAAGACAACACTAGGACAGAAATTGGTACCAGAAGTGGGGTATTGCTGTGACAGACCCTGACCTTGGTGTTTTGGGAGGATTGTAGGCCGTTTGGAACTTTGGGCTGGGAAGATCATTGAATGCCTAAAGATTGTTGCTGTGGAGCTTGGAGCAGTTTTCTGAAGAGTTGTAGAAGATGGAGGCCTGGCTTGTGAAGTTCTAGTTTCAAAGGGAGCAGAGATCATCAGTGACTGTGTAATCTGTGGGTTTTTCTGGTAGCTGGGGCTGAAGAATCAGCTGTGTTAACAAGAGACTCAGAATCTGAAGTGAAATTTTGTTGTACTGGGACAACTGATGCTTGGTTAGCTGGGCTGAAAAATCAGCTGTAGTAGCAAGAGACCAGCATCACTGTGTGAAATCTTCTGGGAAGAATTTCTTCAGGGTCATCAGCACAGAGAAGATATGTTCCAGAAGGGGCCTGAGCCTTCATCTCAAGCCAGAAGCGGACTTGGTAGATGTGTAAGAGTCTCCTATATGGTTCTGGTATTGAAATTTGAGGGGGTCACAGAGAGCAGCCGAGGCTTGGCAATGTGACAGGTCAGGAAAGGACCATTGGTGGAAGTGCACCTCGGTTGCAGTGAAGAACCCCAGGATTGCAGAGGGTCATGGAGAGAAGCTGAGGCTTTGACCAGGAGAGGTCAGAAGAGACCATTGGTGAAGGTGCTTACTCAGTTTCAGTTGGTGACCCCAGCTGTTTGGGAGATGCTGGGACCATGGGATGACCACCAAGAGCAGCGGCAGGTGGTGGAATGGAGTCAGCCTGGGCCTCCGAGATGAGCTGTGTGTGCCACAGATGGCAGAGCAGAGAAGGGGAGCTGCTGAAACCCTTTGGAAACCCAGAAGATCGTGAGTGAATCCCGTGTCCACCTTGAGCTACTTTGCTGGATTTAGGTTTTGAGAGTGCCTGATTTCTCCCCTTTTGAAATAAGACAGTACTTGTTTGGATTTTACAGCAGCCCCCAGTTAAGAGACTTTTAACCGACTGTGAACTTTTAAGTGTTGGGGACATTTTAAGGACTGTGGGGCTTTTAAGGTTTTACTGTCTTAGGGTTGTGATTCATGTTAACATCTATTTTGGTGCTTTGGGGATAAGAACTGGAAAGTGGTGGTTTAATAGTGATGTGTTTTGTTGTGTCAAGTTGACACGGGGCGGGTCATTTGGCTGGATTAGCTTTAGTGTCAACTTGACACACCTGGGTTGAGGGAGCTTCAATTGGGGAATTTCCATTGGATCGGCTGTGGCCACATCCTTGGAGTATTGTCGATTTTCGAGCAGTGACAATAAAGAAGCAGGCTTGGGTATGAGCCAGGGGAGCCAAGCAAGTGAAACAGCATTCCTCCAGGCCTGTGCTTCAGCTCCAGCCTCTAGGTTCCTGCTGAGTTCCTGCTTTGGGCTCCTTAAGTGATGAACTGTGACCCAGGAATGTAAGCTTGATAAACCCTTTCCTCCCCACGTTGGTGTCGGTCAGAGTGTTTGTCACAGCAATGGAAGACCAAACTCGGACACCTCCTCACTTTTTTTTTTTTTTTTTTTTTTGTCTTTTCGAGACAGGGTCTCCCTGTAGCCCCAGCTGTCCTGGAACTCACTCTGTAGACCAGGCTGGCCTTGAACTCACAAAGATCCGCCTGCCTCTGCCTCCTGAGTGCTAGGATTAAAGGCATGCACCACCATGCCCGGCACCTCCTCACTTTTTAAAAATTAGAGTTTTGCAGGAATGATAACATTTTGATTCTAACAAGTTTCACAAAAGAAAGAAGGAGCATAAAGAAGAGGAAGAAAAAAAAGAAAAGAACATAGGAAGAAAAGGAGTGACCTTCAGGAAGAATCTATGTGGAGATCAAGTGATCAGTTTAGATGAGCGGGGTGTGGTAGCACTCCCCTTTAATGCCAGCACCCAGGATCCAGAGGCAGGTAGGTGGAGTGGACCTCTGAGAGACTGAATCCTGCCTGGTCTACACCTCGAGTTCCAGGCCAGCTGGGGCTACTGGAAGACCCTATCTCAATAATTAATTAGTTAGAATTTTTAAAAATCCAGCCAGATAGGTAAAGGGAGGTAGTGGCAAACAGTGTTGGCATGAAAAAAAGCAGACAGCAGGAAAGCAGACAGTGTAGGAGCAATGGGACCAAAATCAGGGACTGTTTTCTGGGGAAACTGATGATTCACTTGAAATCTAGAGAACAGCTAGGATTTCACTAGCCAGAAGGGGCAGAAAGGACAGTGTAGGTAGCAAGTGGAATTGTGTGCAGATGCCCTGTTGAGTGGAGAATGCACACTCTGTCACTGGTCTCCGAAAGCAGCTGAAATAAAAATGTACTGGATGCCTAGTGTGTGTGTCAGTGTTGTTGTGCCCTCCAAGATGATCAGGGCTCAGAGGTTTGACACATTGGCATGCCCAGCTAAGGCCAGAAGAAAGGAAACATAGAAATTTTACTGAAAGTCAGGACTCCACCCTCTAATTCCAGTCATCAGACTCCACCCTGAGGAACCTGAGCCCCCAGGGTCAGTGAGATTGGCAGAAAGAGCTTCATTCCCTGGTGTGCCCTCCAAATGCCCTCATTATTTTTTCAACTGATCCCAGAAGCCCAATAGTATTGCTCTGCTGAGATCTTCTGAATTAACTCATAGAAGGGAATCAAAGTGAAAGACAGGTGAGGTCAAGAAATCAGAAATAGTGGACAATGGGTGTGCGTTCCACAGCCCTCCTCTGTCAACCCACCCCCAGTGCACACAGCTGCGTCCAGTTGTTGCCTCCAGTTTGTTTCTATTGAACCATCAGAATGTTCGACCTTCCTTTCTGTAAAATCATCCATCTGCCAATTACAAAACCATGAGATGAAGAGACATTAATCTGTCTTCAGGGACAGGATACTAGATGTAAACTGCATGGGGTCTTGCTTCCTGGTGTATCTAACAGTATTATTTCCTCCATTTTATAGGAATCTGAAACATAGACAAAAGAATCAACCTATGAGCCACTGCTGTAGTGAGTCTAGGGTGCTGGTGCTTCCCGCACTCAGATGCACAGCCCTGGCTTCTTTCAGGCTCCAAGTATGTGGCTCTACTTCCCCATGTATCTTCTTTGTCTGTTTTGGTCTTGTTTCTTGATGTTTCAGGAGAACAGATGGAGAAGCTTCCACCTGAAGAAGCAGCAGGTGGGAACTGTGGATCTTTGCATTTTTGTCTTGGTTGTTTTGACACAGGGTCTCCCTGGAACTCACTATGTAGACCAGGCTGGCCTTGAACTCACAAACATCCACCTGCCTCTTCCTCCCAAGTGCTGAGATTAAAAAAATAATAAGATGAGGCAAGGAGCCCTTACCTTTTGTGGGGCCTTGGATCCCCTGGCCAACATCCACCTGGTAGAACAATCCATTGCTGATGTCAGAGCTCCTGTATTAATATATTTTGCCTGAGTGCATAGCCCTAGGACTTTAGTATTATATTTGGTTCTGAACAGAGAGTGATCCCTTCCACAGTTCCCATGTCTAGTAGTCAATTAAAGAAAGCAGTTTTACCGGTTTTATAAGAGATTACCTCTACAATAGTTGTCTCCAATTTACAGTTGGGGAGCGACCTCATCATTGTCATATTTCTCCTTAGTTCTAATGGGGGGAAAGGGCAAGATAAGTCTCTCATATAAACTTTGTGGCACCTAGAAGGTAAGTTTCATTAGGACTCATTATCAAATAGTTGTTACAAATAGGATCCACAGAGCGGGTTCGATTGTTTATGGCAATCTGCGGCTTTTTCTCCCTTTGAATGTTCAGAACGGGTCAGCCCTTCCGTTGCCACTTTTGGTACATCCTACTCAATGCCCAAACCTGTACTTCTTTCTTTTCTCAGCCGGTGCCACTTTTCTAAGCCTAGGGAACAAACTGCGGGAAGAGGGGAGCTGGTAGATTGGTAGGGACTGCACTTGGGTGTGAATGGTGAAACTACAGCAATGTCAGTCTGGACACTCATTTGATCAAACTTGATTGAACAAACAACCTGTAACCCCCACTGGAGTGGGGGCTGTAGTGTTTGGGCACAACAGCCTGCAAGATAGTTTTGCATGAAGGATGTCTTTACTCATGGATTATCACTTTATAGCTAAAATTGAAAAAAAAAAAAACTGAGAGAAAGATGCAGGACAGTTATGGCAGAATGCATGATCTGGGATGGGGTGGGGGTGGGGGGGAGGGAAAGGGAAATAAGCCTGAACTGAATTGGAAAAAATGTATGAAATGCACAAAGCATCAATAAAAACTAATTTAATTAAAAAAAATAATAATAAGATGAATACCCACAAAACCTACACCCTATTTCATGTTCCCTGAATATGTGACACACCTGACAGCCTTGCCCCTCCTGCCCAGGGAGAGGAAACTTGAATTTTACACTAATAATTTCCTTCATTTTCTTTCAATTTCACCATATGCACATGTATTACTGAACCAATACAATTTTGGTTTGAAAATATGCATCATAGAAAATCTATTATAAAAATGTTGACAAATATTGTATGATGTTCCCCCCATGGTGGTTTGAATCAGATTGTCCCCCATAGGCTTTAAGTATTCAGACATTTTGTCCCCAGTTGGTGGCACTGTTCTGGGAGATCTTAGAAGGTGTGGCCATGCTGGAGGAAGTAGGTCATTGGGGGTGGGCTTAGTGAGTTTAACAATGTACTCTAATTCCCTGGAACCATCAATCATAAGCTCAAATAAACTCTTCCTTTTATAAGTTCCCTTGGTCATGGTAGCTTTATCACAGCAACAGAAAAGTGACTAATACAGTATTTGGTACCAGAGAGTGGGCAGTTGGCTGTGAAGAACCTGACCATGTGGGTATTTGAAGAAATGTGGATGACCTTGGAACTTTGGGCTAGAAAAGCTGTTGACAGCTGTAAGCAGTGCTTAATGGGCCATTCTAATAGAGGCCTGGAAGAAAGCATTGCTGCAAAAAAAATGTATTTTCAGAGGAAAATAAAGACTTAGGCAGCAACTAGAATATTTTGATAAAGAGTCTGGCAGCAGTTTGCCCACAGCCCAAATGCTTGCCTGATGCTAAGTTGAAAAGCAATGGACTAATTTCTTTGGCGGAGGATATTTCAAGACAGCCTAATGTAGAAATGGTGGTGAATATTGTGCAGATCTACAGTGAAAAAGAGCAGATGGGGCAGAAAGAAGTGGAGAATGTACAGTTTGGATCTGAAAAGTGCACTAGGAAGATTAATGGTGGAGCCAAGGCATGTCCTGAAGGAGAGACTCCCTTTGATAAGGAGATTAAAGTGATTAAGGAGTGGCTTAGATATTTACAAGTAAACAACAGAAACAGTGCCTTCAGGGCAAGACCACACCCAGCTAATCCTCCAACTTTTGAAAGGAAAATACTGAAAGGGTTTTCTGCTCCAACAAGTCCAGGGCAGAGAAAAGTTGCAAATGTGGTTGAAATAGGCCAGGGTCCGTCCCAAACTTGCAGCCAAAGTCGGCAGTTTCATTCACGTGCTGCTGGCTTTAGAGGCATGAAGGATGCAAGAGTGAAGGGGTCATCAGTTCTTCCTCCATGGTTTCAGAGAGCAGCCCAGGACAGGCAGAGTGCAGCAGGGGCATCCCTGAATAAAGAAGGCCCTGATGGGTCATTGTGTGAAGCTATGGATGTGAAGCCTGGTTGGTAGCAGAGACCCTAAGAAGACATTCTAGATGCCAGAGCTGTGAGATATTTGCCAAGGAGAACTGCATACAGGGAGTGGTACCAGCCTAAGGAAGAGATATATGTTGCAAGCAAAGCTGGAAGAGCTGTGCTGTCTAAGACCTTTGGAAGTAAAGTCCCAGAAGTTGCACATGGAGCTACTGGACTTGGTGTTTGCCCTGCTGGTTTTCAGTCTTGTTTTGGTCCAGTATTTCCTCACTATGCCTCTATTCCTCCCTTTTGGAATGGGAATGTGTATTCGGTTCCACTGTATGTTGGCAGTATGTAATTTGTCTTTTGATTTTACAGGAGCTTAAAGCTAACTTTTTGGTTGTTAACCTTAGCCTTAAACAGCTGTGCTATCTCTCCAGCCCAGGAGTTTACAGTTAAGAGATTAGCCTGGGTCTCAGAAGAGACTTTGGACTGTAGACTTTTCAATAGAATTGAGACTGGTAAAGACTACGGGGACTTTTAAAGTAGGACTAAATGAATTTTGCATTTAAATTGTCATGAGCCTTTGGGGGCCAGGGAGTGGAATGTGGTGGTTTGAATCAGAGTGTCCCCCTAAGTATTCAGACATCTTGTCCCTAGTTGGTGGCATTGTTTTGGGAGATCTTAGAGGGTGTGGCCATGCTGGAGGAACTACATCATTGGGGGCAGGCTTAGTGAGTTTAACAAGACTTGCAGTCTCTCTCTCTCTCTCTCTCTCTCTCTCTCTCTCTCTCTCTCCCTCTCCCTCTCCCTCTCCTTCTCCCTCTCCCTCTCCTTCTCCCTGTGCTCATTGGGAGATGTGAACCTAGGCTTTCTGCTCCAGCCCCAGCCACCATGCCTCCTGCCACAATGGACTCTAATTCCTTGCAGCCATCAATCGCAAGCTCAAATAAACTCTTCCTTTTATAAGTTCCCTTGGTCATGGTGGTTTTATCACAGCAATAGAAAAGTGACTAATACACCCCCATTCATAGTTATGTTTTTTTCACTCAACCGTGTTACTTAACCACCTGAGATCCATTCTTGTGCATTATAAGATTATTTGCCTATAATATATATATATATATATATACATATATATATATATGTGTGTGTGTGTGTGTGTGTGTGTGTGTGTGTGTGTGTATTATAATATAACCACACCAGCTTCACTTGGGCTAGGTGCCTAGTAAATCTTTCTTCTTTTCTTTCCTTTAGCTAGATTTATTTATTTTTTTTTAATTTTTTATTATTTTTTATTTATTTCTGTATGTGTATGAGTGTACTGTCTGCATGCAAGTTTGTGCACCCGTGTCGTGCAATGCCACGGAGGTCAGAAGAGGGTCTCAGATTCCCCTGGAACTGGAGTTCTCCTGGAATTGGAGTTTCAGACGGTTCTCAGCCGCCATGTGGGTGCTGGGGATCGAACCCGGGTCCTCTGCAAGAGCGGTCGGCGCTCTTAACCGCTAGGCCATCTCTCCAGCCCTAGATTTATTTTTAAAGCTGATCTGACAATTTTTATGTTTTAACTGAGTTATTTATTGTAATGACCGATATGTTGTGGAAGGGTGATCTGCTTTCTATTTATTTCCTCTCCTGATTCTGCTTTTCCTATCTTTTCTCTTGTTTTCTTCAGAATTGGTTGGATACCTCCCCCCATTTCTTCACTCTCTTAGAGACATGGGATTTGAAATCTATTCAAATTATAAAAACGTGAAAGAAGAATAAAAAGATTTTCAGACATGGAAGGACTCAAGAAATACCTGACTCCTGTCTTAGGAAATAATATTTGAATGTGATCCAGAGAAATGAGAGAATAAACCACGAGAGAGGCTGACCTGGAATGAGAGAGCCACAACAGCTTCCTAGGAGTGGAGCTTCCTGGGAGTAGAAGCCCAGCAGTCTCAGAGATAAGCAGCCCAGGCAAGAGCTGCAGCTCAGGGGAAACCCTGGTCTAGCCTATGCAAAGCCCTGGGTTCCAACACTAGCTCTTCAGGGGAGGAGAAAAAGCAGAGTATAATTGATCCAAACCAAAGTCAGAAAGCAAAGATTTCAGGAGGGAGCTATCCAGTGCACCTGGATAGCTTTAGTGTCATCAACTTGACACTCTGGTGGAGGGAGCCTCAATTGGGTATTACCTCCATTGAACTGGCCTGTGCTATGTCTGTGGGGTATTTTCTTGATTGTAAGGTGACATGGGAGGACCCAGCCCACTGTAGGCAGTGCCACCCCTGGGCAGGTTGTTTGTTCTGTATTGTATAAGAAAGTAGGCTGAGCATAGGCCAGGAGAGCAAGCCAGTAGGCAGCATTCCTCCATGGCCCGCGCTTCAGCTCCTGCCTCCAGGTTCCTACCTTGAGTTCATATCTTGGGCTCTGTATTAGTCAGTTTTCTATTGCTGTGATAAAGCACCATGACCAAGGAACTTATAAAAGAAAGAGTTTATTTGAGCTTACGATTGACAGTTCCAGGGAATTAGAGTCCATTGTGGTGGGAGGCGTGGCAGCTGGATCTGGAGCAGCAAACTGAGGGTCACATCTCGCAAAGAGTACAGGAAACAGAGAGCGAGCAACTGTAGACCACGAGGCTTGTTAAACTCTCTAAGTCCTGCCCCCAGTGACACATTTCCTCCAGCACGGCCACACACCCCAAGACCTCCAAAAACAGCGCCACCAACTGGTGACAAACATCTGAATACCTAGAGCCTATGGGGGACACTCATCCAAACCACCACAGGCTCCCTAAGTGATGAACTGTGACCTGGGAGATGTGAGTCAAATAAAACATTTCCTCCCCACATTGGTACTGGGCAGAATGTTTTGTCACAGGAATTGAGAGCAAACCAGAATAAACAGAATTCCAAAGATCTGAAACTTAACACGAGGTAAGAAGATAAACAAGACATGATCAGAAACTCTCAAGGAAAAAAAAAATTCTGACCTCATCAGTTAGCTTTATTATTAATTATCAACCTCATAGGGCTGTTATGAGGATTAGCTTAGTTAATAATTGCATAGTGATTGGGAAGGGGCTATGTAAACAGAAAAAAGAAAATGAAACTTTGCTAAGCCCTCAACCACAACCACAGGGTATAGATGTTGCCTTTTTTTTTTTTTTTTTGGTATTTTTATTTATTTATTTATTTTTATGTGTATGAGTGTACTGTCTGCATGTAGGTTGGTGCACCCATGTCGGAGGTCAGAAGAAGGTGTCAGATTCCCCTGGAACTGGAGTTAAAGATGGTTCTTAGCCGCCATGTGGGTGCTGGGAATCGAACCTAGGTCCTCTGCAAAAGCAGTTGGCACTCTTAACCACTAAGCCATCTCTCCAGCCCCAGGTAATTTTTTTTTTGAGACAGGGTCTCCCTTTAGTCCCAGCTGGTCTGGAGCTCACTCTGTAGACCAGGCTGGCCTTGAACTCACAGAGATCCGCCTGCCTCTGCCTCCCGAGTGCTGGGATTAAAGGCATGTGCCACCATGCCCAGCAGATGTTGCCTTTTTAACCATGTAGATTGAAACCTTAGACAAAATACAAATTGCTTAGTATGGCTTCAAAGCAGGGCATGTTTCATTAACTTAGAAAATATACAAAAACTGTAAATATAAAATATTAAAATATACAGGGCAGAAGTTGGGACACAGGAATGAAAAGAATGAGATCTGTAGTTTTCTCACAAAACAAGAACTTAGGGATAATGTCTAAAATAAACAGATCCCAAATCAAGATCTAACTTTAATATTTATTTATTTATTTATTTATTTTTGGTCTCTTTGAGACAAGGTCTCCCTGTAGCCACAGGCTGGCCTGGAACTCACTATGTAGACCAGATTAGCCTCAATCTCACAGAGATTCCCCGTGCCTCTGCCTCCAAGTGCTGGGATTAAAGGTGTGAACCACCACACCTGGCTCTTGAGTACATATTTATAAAAAAATTAACAATGTCCTAGCACTTGGGAGGCAGAGGCAGGCGGATCTTTGTGAGTTCAAGACCAGCCTGGTCTACAGAGTGAGTTCCAGGACAGCTGGGGCTACAGGGAGACCCTGTCTCGAAAAAGACCAAAAAAAAAAAAAAAATTAACAATGATAATGCTATCAAGGGATTACTATGACTATATTGAAAGGGAGAGACCTATGAATGAGCTAAATTCTCCTCTATTGTGTTAGTCACTTTTCTGTTGCTGTGATAAAACCACCATGACCAAGGGAACTTATAAAAGAGTTTATTTGAGCTTAAGATTGATGGTTCCAGGGAATTTGAGTCCATTGTGGCAGGGAGGCATGGTGGCCAGGGCTGGAGCAAAAAGCCGAGGTTCACATCTCTAATGAGCACAGGAAGAGAAAGAGAGAGACTGGAGACTGGTAAGGCTTGTTAAACTCACTAAGCCCGCCCCCAGTGACATACTTCCTCCAGCATGGCCACACCTTCTAAGACCTCTCAAAACAGTGCCACCAACTGGGAACAAAATGTCTGAATACTTGAAGCCTATGGGGGCACACTGCTCATTCAAACTGCCACATCTACCATGTGGAAAATCATAATGTACAACATTATTAATCAAGAAATAAGAGAAATATAGTATTCACAGATATGAAGATAAACCCTCAGAGTGACTGAAAACAGACACACAAACCACTAAAAGAGTTAACATTGTAGCTAGGGGTGGTGGCGCACGCCTTCAATCCCAGCACTTGGGAGGCAGAGGCAGGCAGATCTCTGTGAGTTCAAGGCCAGCCTGGTCTACAGAGCGGGCTCCAGCACAGCTGGTACTAAAAGGGAGACCCTGTCTCAAAAATACCAAACAACAACAAAAAAAGAAAAAGAAGAAAATACCCCTCCCAAAAAAAGAGTTAACATTGTTCTCTTTCTAAAGCTGGAGCAGCAAGTCGAGATGGTGAAAAAGTTAACAGGAGACTTCTGCTCTCCATTTAAACCTGTAGTTTTTGAACTATTTCAATCATTTTCTTGTATTACTTTGAAGAAAAATAAAAGCACCTATAAATATACACTTACGACTTTTCTGTAGAAAATCTTACAATTAATTGTCAAGTCTTAGGGGCTGGGGAGATGGTTCAGTGGTTAAGAGCACTGGCTTTTCTTGCAGAGGACCAGTGTTCAGATCCTACATGGTGGCTAACAACCATCTGTAACTCCAGTTCCAGAGGATCTGACACTTTCTTCTGACTCCGGCAGGAATCACATGACACCAGCATACTTGAACACATGTAGGCAATACACACATACACATAAGGTAAAATAATAAAAGACAAAAAATAATAAATAAAAAGTTTATAAAAACAGTCATCGAATCTTAAATGGTTAGTATCATTTTCCATTATTAACATTTTTCATATTTTCAAATTCTTACACAAAGATTAAATTTCTTCATGACACAAGGGGATGTTGTAATCTTGTACAAATATTTTTAAAGTCTCAAAGTATACCAAATTATTCATTTTCCTAGGAGACAATCAAGCCTTGAGCTCTCGATGTTTTGTTTTGTTTTGTTTTGTTTTTGGTCTTTTCGAGACAGGTTCTCCCCGTAGCCCCAGCTATCCTGGAACTCACTCTGTACACCAGGCTGGCCTTGAATTCACAAAGATCCGCCTGCCTCTGCCTCCCGAGTGCTAGGATTAAAGGCATGCGCCACCACGCCCAGCTCGATGTTTTTAAATTATGTCAAAAGTTGGAAAGTTTTTCACAATGATTGAGTTTTCTAAAGCCTCTAGAAGCCCCTACCATCACGAAGCTTCTCAGAGATGTTACTGTTTTCTTCCCTAGTTGGGATGGAATGGAACCTAAGAAGAATCTAACAGCTTCCTTGATATTAGGAAGGAAATTCAAGACTTTTGGAGGGCACAAAGGCCCAGTGCCAGAGAAAATCCAACGGAATGGGTGGCACAATGTCAGCGAAGTCAGAAATATGCAGAGAAGTCCCCAGGTTCCCACTAAGTCAAGGAAGAAGAGACTCCTCTCTCACTATCACAGCCAGCATCCTTAGTGTTCTGCTCCAGCCCATAAAGAGGAATCCTGTCATTTTCTGTGACTTGTGTTTACCCAGACTGACTTGACTACTCCTGTTTCTCAGGGGAAAAAAAAAAATTCTCCTGCAGTTAAAAAGAACAGAAATAAGAAATGTTAAGTTCTGGGGCTGGAGAGATGGCCTAGCGGTTAAGAGCACTGACTGCTCTTACAGAGGACCCAGGTTCTATCCCCAGCACCCACATGGCGGCTAAGAACTGTCTGAAACTCCAATTCCAGGAGAACTCCAGCTCCAGGGGCATCCGAGACCCTCTTCTGACCTCCGCGGTATTGCACGACACGGGTGCACAAACTTGCATGCAGACAGTACATTCATACACATACAGAAATAAATAAAATTAATTAAAAAAAAAAAAAAAAAAGAAATGTTAAGTTCTTAGTTCTGGTCATTTCTAAGGGCTTCTTAGACCTCTGCCTTCCGGCTCTTTTTATTTGTTTGCTTTGTTTAGTTGAAAGAAGTACTGGGAACAGGTAAGTAGTTTTCTGTTTCTTGGTCTTTCCCAGATTTCACAAAGAGCTCTACCTGATTCTAACCCCAAAGCCCCTGACTAGGGAATCTGCTCCCCTCAAGAAATGGAGTCTTCCATCTAGCTGCAAAACATTGAGAATTTAATCTGTGGTAAGGGGCCCTACAATAAAAATTTTTTACTTGGATAAACATGTCAAAACCATTTCCACAGCCAAATTCTGTTATTACAACACTTTAGGACTGCATTTCCAACAAACATGAAGTGACTAATGTTACTGGCATAAGCTTTAAGGAGACGAGGATTTAACCAGAGATTGCCACCTATTCATTTTAGAATACCTCATCTTCTCCCCAAGTTTCATATAGTATTTTTGTTTCTTTTATGTTCCTGCTCTCTGAGAAAAGCTTAGTTAGGAGAATAGCTGTGTAGGCTGCACTAAACTTGTTAAAGCTGGTTGTTCTGTTAGAGGGTCACAGACTCTTCATTCTTCTAGTCCCATTAAATTTAAAGATCAACATTGTGGGGCTGGAGAGATGTGGTTAAGAGCGCCGACTGCTCTTGCCGAGGACCTGGGTTTGATCCCCAGCACCCACATGGCGGTCGAGAACTGTCTTTGACTCCAGTTCCAGGGGAGTTCGATGCCCTCTTCTGACCTCTGTGGCATTGCATGACACGGGTGCACAGACCTACATGCAGACAGTACATTCATACACATACGAAAATAAATAAAATTAAAAAAAAATTTTAATTAAAAAAAAAAAGATCAAAATTGTGTTCAGACAGATCAATTAAAAAATAAAGGATAGGGTCTGGAGAAATGGCTCAGCAGTTAAGAGCAGTTCCCAGCATCTACGTGGTGGCTAACAACCATCTGTAACTCCATTTCCAGGGGATCTGATGCCTTCTTCTGACCTCCATGGGTACTGCATGACACTGGTGCACTTGCATACATGCACAGGATTCATACATACACATAAAATAAAAATAAATAAAACAAAGGATAATGAACTAAAATGACATTTGGCATCATAGCTCTTTTAGGAAAAGGTACTGGTTCCTCTCAAGAAGGGCCCCAATTTCTAGCCATGTCCTTAAGCAAGGGAAGTTAAATTGGTTTATTAGTATCTGATAAAAGCTTGTCAAGAATATAAATATTCTAGGCCAGGCATGGTGGTGCATGCCTTTAATCCCAGTACTGGGGAGGCATAGTCAGGCAGATCTGTGTGATCAAGGCCAGCCTGGTCTACATAGAGAGTTCCAGGCCAGCTGGGGCTACAGGGAGACTCTGTCTCAAAAGAAAATCCCCCCAAAATTTTACATATATTATATATGTGTGTATATATATATATATATATATATATATATACACATATATAATATATGTAAAATATATTACACACATATATAAAATATACAAATAATACAAAATATAAAATATATTACACACATATATAATATGTGTATAATATATATATATGTGTGTATATATATATATACACACATATATAATGTATGTGTGTATATATGTATAGTCTTTTCTCACATCAGGAACTGTTTAAATTTTCTATGAAAATATCTATGCAGTGGCCAGTTTTCTGACTGGACAAATGCTGGTTAATTATAATTTTGCAAGAAGCTAGTTCAGAGAAATAATTTTACTTCCATTTTCTGACTAGAAAAAAGTGTATTGAACATAAAATTTAACACGGTTTTTTTTTTTTTTTTTTTTTTTTTTTTT
>VZQC01005209.1:1771679-1892713 GCA_009823505.1 Rhizomys pruinosus
AGGAAGGAAGGAAGGAAGGAAGGAAGGAAGGAAGGAAGGAAGGAAGGAAGGAAGGAAGGAAGGAAGGAAGAAAAGAAAAAGATTTGATTCATGACAGCATAAAATGCTTTCTGTAATACAGATCACAGATTTGAGGTTATGGAAAGAGAATATATCATTTCTCTTTTGAAATGAATGAACTGGGGCTGGAGAGATGGCTCAGCCGTTGAGAGCACTGACTACTCTTCCAGAGGACCCGGGTTCGATCCCCAGTACCCATTTAGCAACTAAGAACCGTCTTTAACTCCAGTTCCAGGGGAATCCAACGCCTTCTTCTGGCCTCCATGGCATTGCATGACACGGGTGCAACAAACTACATGCAGACAGTACACTCATACACATAAAAATAATAAATAGGGGCTGGAGAGATGGCCTAGAGGTTAAGAGCTCTGGCTGCTCTTGCAGAGGACCCGGGTTCGATCTCCGGCACCCACATGGCAGCTGAAAAGTGTCTTTAACTCCAGTTCCAAGGGAATCCGAGACCCTCTTCTGACCTCCGCGGCATTGCATGACACGGGTGCACAAACCTACATGCAGACAGTACATTCATACACATATGAAAATAAATAAAATAAAATAAAATAAAAAATAAATATTTTTTTTAAAAAAGAAATGAACTGTTGTCCAGAGTGAATTTTTTACCCTTCTCAGTTTTCATGTCATTTCTTAAGATGGTTATTCATGAAGAACTAGAGTCAACAGTAAGAAATTTATGCAAGTGTCAGATTCTTATTTTTTGTAATGAAATTTTAAAATATACATCTACTTTATATTGTTTGCCCTCAGCTCTACTAGTTGTCTATTTCTGGAAACAAAATACTCTGGTGCTCACTTCAGCAGCACAAATACTAAAATTGGAACGATACAGAGAAGATTAGCATGGCCCCTGCGCAAGGATGATACACAAATTCATGAAGAAAAAAAAAAGAAAGAAAAGAAAATACTCTAAGACTTGACTAAACTCAATAATTATTTATTTTGCTCAAAAATCTGTAATTTGTGCAAGGCCCAGAGGAGATGGTGATTTCTTTAACATGGTTGTCTGCAGTGGTAACTTTCAAGAAAACTGAGAAGTTGGTGTTGATAGTGGCTGGTCTGGGTCATGGTCATGATCTATGTTTCAGTTCCTCTCTACATGGAGCTCTTAACAGGTTACGGTTTCCAAAAACTAGCATCTCAAGAGAAAGGCCTGGCACAGAAATCAACAGAGTCCCAAACGCCATGTTCTACCAAAAAGTCAGAGTCCAGGTTCAAGGGAGAGGACACAGTTCTCCCTTTACAAGAAAGTGAAGTCAGCTGTCAAGGTCAGCATTAGCAGTGAGAGGACACACTGGCTTCGTTTGTGCTCTGATCGGATCAGTGAAGAAAATGCCAGAGGAAAGCAAACGAGAGACATTGTACAAAATAACAGATCAGCACACTTCAAACAGTCATGAGAGAAAGGAGTCACTGAGGGGACAGAGATGATGTCAATGCCGTGTGGAATCCAAGATCAGCTACTCAGAACATCTCTGCACCAACATTAATTTCTGAGATTCTTTTATTGACCATCTTGTTAAAGTTGTCTGGAAGGAGAAAGAATGTATATACGAGGGCTTTTTCCTTTTTTTTTTTTTTTTTTAGACAGGGTCTCACTAACTCTGGCCAGCCTGGAACACTATGTAGATCAAGCTGGTTGCAAACCCACAGAGATCTGCTTGCCTCTGCCTGCCAAGGGCTGGGATTAAAGGGGTACACTACCATGCCCAGGTGAACTCTACATTCTTCTTGGACTACAAAAACTTAAATGTCAAAACTTTATTCTAGATTGAGTTATCATGATACTGATCTCTAATAGGTTCAAAGTTACCAATCTTAAAAATGGGATGGAGAGATGGCCTAGCAGTTAAGAGCACCGACCGCTCTTACAGAGGACCCGGGTTCGATCCCCCGCACCCATATGGCGGCCGAGAACCGTCTGAAACTCCAATTCCAGGAGAACTCCAGTTCCAGGGGAATCCGAGACCCTCTTCTGACCTCTGCGGCATTGCACAACACGGGTGCACAGACTTGCATGCAGACAGTACATTCATACACATACAGAAATAAATAAAATTAAAAAAAAATTTTTTTTAATTGTAAATAATTATTAAACACATATCCTTTCTTTGGAAAGCCTACATGCACACTCATTATGGATGGTTCTGGTGAATTAGTGAGGTAGAACGTAGACCCATGATGGTTCTCACCAAACGAGATAGTGAGGTGGAGTCAGGCTTGTGAAAGTTTGTTGGAGTGCAGCATCTGTGAAAAGAAAAAGAGGAAGAAGGATTGTACGAGGAGATGTGAGAATGCCACCAGGTTAAAGCTGGCAGCTAACCACGGCTCACAGCTGCTGGCTGCTCTTAAGTTGCCTTTGATTGCCATCAACAGTAGGTGATGCAGGGTTAGACAGCATTCTATGTCCGTGAAACCTGATTGGGCCAAACAATTGAGCTAGTTGACCCACCAGGCCCAATTAAAATGGTTTCTAAAGATTTCTCTATATAAGGAGGTTGACAGGAAAAGCTCTTTCTTTTCTGTGGAAATTGTTGACCTGGGTGAGAACATAGGATAGCTGGGGTCATCTTCTCTGGCCTCTTGGATGAAGTCTTGACTATGGAGGAGAGAACACCTACAATAGGCAGGCAGCAAGTAAAAGAGGGGAAGAGAGGCTGGTGAGACTATGGAGATTCCAGTCATCACCCCAGGATCCTGGCTCCTGGCAGCTCTCCCTCGGGTTCAGTGAGTGGCAAATCTTCACAGCTGCCTAAGCGAACAGCTACCCCCACCCCAGACTCCTTTTTCCTTTGTTTAAAGAAGCATAACTTGAATGGAAGTTCTGTCACTTTTCAACTGAAAAATTCTTGAGCAACAATGTACTTAGGATTATTCTGACCTAGCAGTGGAAGATTAGTCTTTAAGGAAACAAAGATGTCTGGTTTTTATCTGATTTTGAACTTTCAACTAAACAATAAAGACATCATTGTTTTCAGTGTTCTGGATGCAAGATCTTAAGAACAAATGCTTAAATTGGAAGGGAGGGTGCTGTCCTGGGGACCTAACCCAAAGTCTTGCACATACTAGGCAAGCACTCTACCCACAAACTATGCTCCTAACCACCACCCCCCTTGTTTTTAATTTGAAACAATTGTAAGCTTAACAAAAAGTTATAAAGTGGTAAGCTTTTCTGAAATGGTCCTTATTTCAAATTTATTTCATTATATCCCCAAGAGTCTGGGCTTGGGGTCATCAATACGGCCATCTGCTTTCTTTTGATTTCTATCTCTTTATCTCGTCTCACTCTATTTCATCTCTGCATTGTCTGAAGTCAAATTCTAGCCCCCACGGTTTACTTCATGCAGAAAGAATTCTCTTTCTTAACCACCCCTTCGTTAATCTTATGAAAACCGGTTAATTCCCGTGCCATTTCCTTGTATCCACATTTCTCAGCAGTCTGCAACTCATCCTGTGCTGTTCTCCAGATGTTCTGACATCTTTACACTGGTGAGCTGGGTAGTTAAGCTCTTTCGTTTCCCACTCTGGTTAGCATAATGTTACACAATCTGACATTTTCCCTCATCAATTCAGTAATTTAGAGTCAGGACCAAGTAGAAGCAAAGAAGGTAACTGGAGGTACATCTCTTTAAAATGGGATTCGAGGCGAAATCATGGGGCAGATAATAAGTGTATGTTTTCATTCTTCTATGTCCTATATGGCCAATGTTGCCTTCTTAAACGACAGTACCGGGCTGGAGAGATGGCCTAGCGGTTAAGAGCACCGACTGCTCTTCCAGAGGACCTGGGTTCGATCCCCAGCACCCACATGGCAGCTGAAAACCATCTTTAACTCCAGTTCCAGGGGAATCCAACACCCTCTTCTGACCTCCGCAGCATTGCACGACACGGGTACACCGACCTACATGCGGACAGTACATTCATTCACATAAAAAAAAAAAAAAAAGACAGTACCAATTTAACATGCTGCCAAAAATCAACCAGCCTATAACTTTGGTAAAATCTTGTCAAAACTGGATATCTACTTTGTGTGAGAGAAAAATAATTGTTGTTTCAGGTTATAGTTGATATCACAAGCATTCTTTAATGATAGTGTTCATATATTTAGCATTAAAATAAGCCAAGCACCGTCAACAGCAGTGTGACACGAGGCCTTCAGGACAAACTAAGAGTGCAAGCTGAGACTTGAGAACCCAGGAAGTGTTTAGTAACAAAGACATCAAGTGTATAAAAACCAAAAACATGTTGCAAAGTGAGAATCCAAAACCCAACAGCATTTCTTGCTTTCCTTTAAAAATATATATGTATTTATTTAGCCTATTTATTTATTTATTTATTTATTTATTTATGTGTATGAATGTACTGTCTGCATGTAGGTTTATGCGCCCGTGTTGTGCAATGCCACGGAGGTCAGAAGAGGGTGTCAGATTCCCCTGGAAGTGGAGTTCTCCTGGAATTGGAGTTACAGATGGTTCTCAGCCATGTGGGTGCTGGGGATCGAACCCAGGTCCTCTGTAAGAGGAGTCGGTGCTCTTAACCACTAGGCCATCCCTCTAGCCCCTTATTTAGCCTTTGAAAAGAAAATACAAGCTCTCAACGCGTAGCTCTGGCTGGGTTGAAATTTACTAGGTAGACCAGGCTAGCCTTGAACTCACAGAATTTACCTGCCTCTGCCTAGCCTCCTGAGTGCTGAGATCAAAGAAACTTACCACCATGCCCAGGTCTTTCTTTTCATTTATTTATTTGTTTATTTGTTTGTTTGTTTGTTTGTTTATTTTTGGTCTCTTTGAGACAGGGTCTATCTCTCTGTAGCCCCAGTTGGCCTTGAACTCCCAGAAATCCACCTGCTTCTGCCTCCCGAGTGCTGGAACTAAAGGTGTTCGCCACCACGCCCAGTTTATATTTTCTTTTTTAAAAACCAGGGTCTCACTGTTCAGCCCATGCTAGTCTTGAACTCATGATCTTGACTCATCAACTGCCATCATAAGTTAACTGGCAATGGTATTCCTCCTAGTGTCTTTACCATTGGCAAACTGTGGAAACCAGTGGTTTTTGCATTTCTCTAAGTTTTCACCCTATAACAATCATTGAAGGATTTAAAATTGCAAGGGGACTTGAGATTGGGAAACAAATCTAAGTAAACAGAGAAATGAATAGCCAAACACAGATGTGGCTAGAACATCTATCAAAAGTTTATGCTGGGGCTGGAGAGATGGTCTAGAGGTTAAGAGCGCCGACTGCTCTTGCAGAGGACCTGGGTTCGATCCCCAGCACCCACAGGACAACTGAGAACCATCTTTAACTCCAGTTCCAGGGGAATCCAAAGCCCTCTTCTGACCTCCAAGGCATAATAAAAATTAAAAAAAAAAAAAAGTTTATGCTGACAGCAGAGTGTGGTAGCACATGCCTTTAATCCCAGCACACAGGAGGCAGAGGCAGGCAGATTTCTGGTAGTTCAAGGCCAGCCTGGTGTACATAGCGAGTTCCAGGACAGCTGGGTACAGAGGAAGAGGTCAGAAGATTGACAGCCTCTGGAAATGGGCATCTGTGTGCCCCTTGGGATTCTGGGAAGCCCAGACCCAACAGTAACAATCCTTGCTCTCTCATATTATGAAAGAACTAAATAGGGCTGGAGAGATGGCTCAGTGGTTGGGAGCACCAATTGCTCTTGCAGAGGACCCGGGTTCGATTCCCAGCACCCACATGGCAGCTAGGAACCATCTTTAACTCCAATTCCAGGGGAATCCGACACTCTCTTCTGACCTCCGCGGCATTGCTTGACAGGGGTGCACCAAACTACATGCAAACAGTACGTTCATACACATAAAAAATAATAAATAAAAAATATTAAAGGTGTGCGCCACTGAGCCCGGCAAAAAAGGTTAAAAAAAAAAAAACTAAATAGGCACAAACTCACTAACATCAAAGATGTAACAGTAGATGGCTTGAGAGCTGTCAGAAATGCTATTGATGGTGACTCCATGATTCTAGATGCTGAAGTACTAGAAGCGGCCCTGGCAGATGCCCTGAGTATAAACTCAGTGTAAAGGGCAGAGCCCAACTTGGAATCCACAGATTCACCCATCCATTACTCAGTGCCAATAACTCTTCAGAAACCATGGTTAAAACTTAAGCAGAAGGGCCAGTAATATGGCTTAGTGAGTAAAGGTACTTGCTTCCAAGCGTGATGACCTGTTTGATTTATGAAGACAGTTGATTCCCTCAGGCTGTCCTGTGACTTCCATAAGCAGAGGTCATGCCTATATACATGTGCACACAAAATTAATTAATTAACTAATTTAATTAATAGTAATATTTAAGCAGACCATTCAGAATCAAGTCACCTTGTGAGTGTGGACTTGATCCCAGGTAGGCTAATATTAGCAGAGGAAGTAGGTATTTAGGGTAGTGTTGTAGAATGGAGGTGAGGTATTGCTCTCCTCTAAAAGGCTCATTTGTGGAAGGCTTGATCCCAACTGGTGGCACTATTGAGAGGTGATTGGCTCATAAGAGTGCCAACCTCCCCAATGGATAATCTGATGATGAGTTTTCATAGGTCAATGGACTGTTAAGGCAGAAGATGGAGGAAGTGTGTCAGTAAAGGTATGCCATTAAGGGATATATTTTGTCCCCACAGCCTTCCTCTAGGGCTTTCTCTACTGCCAACCTCCAGGAAGTATCTCCCACCATACTTTTGCAGCCATGATGTTGGAGCCTTGCCACAGACTCAGCAGCAGAGCCAGTGGACAAGAATAAGCCTGTTCTCCCTTATGATGACTGTCCTCAGTTTTGTCACAATGATAAAAAACTGTCTCAAGCAGCTATTTTTTCCCCACTGTGTTGTTTAGGCGACTACTATTATATAAAGAAACAATTTCTTCATTCCTGCACTCTGACTGCCACCAATATCTCTTGGCAGATGAGACCATATGAGCTGAAATGTCTTCTCTGAAAACTTAGATTGAATTTTTTTTCTATTACCTGACTCATGAAGATTCTACAGAATTCCTGAGGAATGTTGCCTCAAAATCTTTATCCCAGCTTCAAATTTTTTTTAAAAGCAATGTTCTTTTCCCTTATGAAAATAAAAGGAGAAAATACTCCTGATGAAATTCTGAAATTTTAACTATAGTATCTGTTATCACATTGATGATACACACATAAGGTATGTCCCTTTCACCCAGTGAGCAGGACGTTTCATTTTAATGGTGGTGACAAAATTGTACATTGGACAATTTTATGCTATCTTTCCCCACTAAATATTCCTTGAGAAACAAACTTCAGTGGTTTAGCAATTTCTTCATATACATTTATTTGTAATTATCTAACAATCCCTTGTTTGGCAAACACATTTATTTATTTATTTATTTATTTATTTATTTATTTATTTATTTATTTATTCGTTTGTTTGTTTGTTTGTTTTGGCCTTTTTGAGACCTGTAGCCCCAACTCTCCTGGAACTCACTAGGTAGACCAGGCTGGCCTGGAACCCATAGAGATCCACCAGCCTCGGCCTCCCAAGTGCTGGGGTTAATGACATGTACCACCACACCCAGTTTATGTTTAAATTTTTATGCTACTATAACTAATACCTGTAATCCAAGTTTTTGAAAACAGCCATTTCCTTAACATAAATTTCTCTGAGTCAAATCACTGCATCAATTGAATCTGCCTTGCTTCTGAAATCACTTTGCAAAAATGCTCCCTAAGAAAAGTTATACTATAGTAAACAAGAAACAAGTGAGCTGCAAAGCAGCAGGATGGAGGCAGGCATGCTGTGCAAAGGGGATCAGCCTTAGATTTTTAGGCTGATTATAGTTTTAAGCCTCTGAACTTCCTGCTTATGTGAAATATCCATCCCAGACCCTCTCACCCAAATTACTGTTCCCCCTTACATGTTCCCATGAAATTGTCTTTCCAAAGGATCAAACTCAAGGCCTTGGGCAAGCTAGGGGCTAGAGAGATGCCTCAGTGGTTAAGAGCACTGACTGCTCTCGCAGAGGACCTGGGTTTAATTCCCAGCACCCACATGGCGTCTAACAACTGTCTGTAACTTCAGTTCCAAGGATCTGATACCTTCTTCTGACCTCCTCAGATATTTCATGACACAGGTGCACTTACACGTGCAGGCAATACACTCATACATGTAAAATAAAAATAATAAAAATTTTAAATATTAAAAAATAAAAAAGGAACCACACCTAGGAAGCCTGGCAAGATGGCTCAGTGGGCAGAAGCATTTGTTGCCAAAACCTGACCACCTCATTTCAATCCCTGGAACCTACCGTGAAAGAAAGTTTCCAGAAAAATCCTGCGTCTTGGACTGAACTTCCTGAAAGGCTGACCAACAGAGTAACACTTCAATGACAGTGGAGAGTCCGGACTGTTGCAGATTCAGAGCCTAGTTACATTTTATCTTGGGCCCAGTTTTTTCCCCTAGATAGCCACTCCTTTCCCATCTGTGTATCTAACATCCCTTAACCTAACAGATAAAAAAAAAGCTTGAAATGTGTTGACTTAGCAGACCAACAGATCTCACCAATCAGAAAGCTAAGAATGTCATCAAATAGCATGAGACCTATAGTAGAAACCACCTGCTTTGCAATGACCTGCCTACTAAATGTACCTACTAAATGCACCCACCAATGTATTTGAAAAAACTTCTCGATTCATGACTTTTCTTTTCTTTGTTCTGTTACTATAAAACCGTAAGGCGACTATTACCACTCTGGAGCATAGAACTGGGGGTGACCTGAATCTGTGTCCCTGGGCCATGGTCACTCATATTTGGCTCCAGAATAAATGATCTCTTAACCCTCTGAAGTGAGTGTTATGCTTTTGTGTTGATGCTGCAAGAAGCCAGATGTAGTGGCTCACATCTGTAATCCCAGCACTCTGAGAGATGGGAGACAGGAGAACTGTGTAGAAGCTACACAGCATGGTGGAAACAAGAAATAGCCTGCTTCAACAAGCTAGAGGGACAGAACACTTCCCCAAACCTGTCATCTGACCACTACACCCTCCCTTTGGCAAGATGACCCTGGCCATGCTAATAAATAAAAATTTCAATTAAAAAAAAAAAAAGCTGAGCTTGGTGGCATATGCCTTCATTCCTAGCACTGGAGAGGCAGAGGCAGATGGATCTGTGTGAGTTCACGGCCAGCCTGCTCTACATAGTGAGTTCCAGCCCACCTGGGGCTACAGAGGAGAGACACTGTCTCAAAAAGACAAAAAAAAAAAAATTTTTTTTTTTTTTAAAGAACCATGCCTAACACAAAGCAAGTGTTCAGTCTGTTACAGAAAACAAAGCAATATAGAGGGAGGGCTATCACTCAGGGGTGAAGTCCTTGCCCTGGGTTTAATCCCTAGCTCCCCAGGATTTAATGGAGGGAGGGAGAGGAAAAGACAATGTCTGATCAGGTCTGCAATTCCAGCTAGCCTAATGTTTCTTCCTTATTCGTTATATTAAAAGAGAAAAATAAAGTGTAAAATTAAAAAAGCTTTGTCAGGCATGTAACACAAAACATAATAAATCAAATCCTGTCTTCCCTAAAAAGGTGTATGAGTAAAGTTAGCATATAGTAAGAAAAGGAACATGTCCTGTTTGGCAAGAGATAGCTTTCACTCTCATTAGAGGATAATATCTTGAAAGCTGCTTCGGACTGGACTGCCTCAGCCAGCCAATCAGCCAGCCAATCAGAAAGTCTGACTGTGCTCTGTGCACTACACACTGCAAAACCTGTCTCCTCTCCTTCCCCAGAACCTCCACTTCTAGTAAGACTCTCTCCAGGCAAGACAGCTCCTGCTACACACCTTTTTCTGAATAGTAAGTACTTAGTACTGGGCGAGGGTGAGGGGTGTCTTTTAAAAGTGATTTAAACTGTTCCTGACATAGTTTGAGGTTCAATTGAAAGACCACAGTTTTCTTTTCTAATTGCTTTAAATTTAGTAAATTTTGCCAAACTCAGTCATTATGGGACAAGCATTTTGCTTAAGTGTTGCTTTTGAAACTAGTGTAAAAATCTCAGCCTGGAATCCTCTGTGAGCATTTTTTTTTTTTCTCTTTTTGAGACAGGGTCTCCCTGTAGCTCCAGCTGTCCTGGAACTTGCTATGCAGACCAGGCTGGCCTTGAACTCAGAGATCTGCCTGCCTCTGCCTATCAAGTGCTAGGATTTTAAGAGTGTCATTTACTAACTTGACCATTCTTATCTTTATTTCAATGCATTTTTTATGCCTGCTGGTCTAGTTTCTTTGTGCATTAAAAATGTCTTATTTTAGCTGGGTGTGGTGGTGCATGATTTTAATCTAGCATTTGGGAGGCAGAAGCAGGTGGATCTCTGTGACATTGAGGCCAGTGTGGTCTATATAGTGAGTTCCAGGCCAGCTGGGCTACAAGGAGACCCTGTCTCAAAAAAAAAAAAAAAAAAAAAGTCTTATTTATCCACTTAATATAGTTAGCAAAATTAATTGAGATTTCTTTGTAGATTTAGTTTGTGAATTGTGAGAACTCTTGAATTCTCATTTTGAAAGGCAGAAAAACTAATATTGCAGTTGAATTCTGAAACTCATTGATCTGCATAGAGAGAAATGCTTCCTTTTCCATCTCACATTCCATAGCCTGAACTGAGAGATAGTTCATTTTGAATTAGGATAATTTCGGTCAAATCAAAAAATAAATTTGAATACCATTATACAATAGAAAGAAGAAAATTAAGATTTGCTAATATAATTAGTGCAATATAACATAACATTAATTTCATTAGGCTAGTGGCCTAACCCTCTAAAGAATGGGGTGTTATTAAGGCCCCTACATCACCCACACCAGAGGAGCCATGGGCTATTTACCATTTGTTCCTCCAACATATGGGATACACTGGAGGATACTGTGACTGCCTTGGGGGGAAGGAACGCTCTTTAATTCTCTTCAAAGCAGCCATCTATTTTTTTCAAAAATTTCACCTTTCACCTCCAAAGTCCTGAAAGCACTGGGCCCCCCACACACACACCTTAATTTCAATTTCCAGTGATAGGGAAATTGAAGGAATCTACTTGATCAGCAAACTTCCCCACTGGCTTTTACACATCACAGGTTTTGAGGCTCACTGAACTACAGATACAGGCATAAACATAAAGCCCTGGAACACTCTAGAAACATCATTAGGGAGATGTCTGGGAAGCGGTTTTTCCCTTTATTTCCTGCTAACCTTTTATCTTGGATGACAAAGGTTAAAGACAACTGCGCTCTATTTTTAAAAAGATTTTATTGAGCTGGGCGTGGTGGCGTACGCCTTTAATCCTAGCACTTGGGAGGCAGAGGCAGGCGGATCTTTGCGAGTCCAAGGCCAGCCTGGTCTACAGAGTGAGTTCCAGGCCAGCTGGAGCTACAGTAGACCCTGTCTCAAAAAGAAAAAAAAAAAAAAAAAAAGATTTTGTTGAACACACTCTCTCCCCAGCTGTCCCTTAAGGGTTTTGCCATTGTAATGGGTCTAATGTGACATAATAAGACCAGAGAAATTGCTCCTTTTGTAGTTCTTATTTTTACTATTTAAGTTTGGAAATGATGACAAATTTTTGTATTTCTTTAATCAGTGTGTTCTCTTTGGTGATATATATTGATGTGTGTATCAATATATACTGGTATCTGTAACACTTACACATACAAACACGTAACTAAAAGGGGATAAAAACTGTAGCCTTTGCATTCTCTATAGCTAGTTCCAGGACAGCTGGGGCTGCAGGGAGACCCTGTCTCAAAAAAAGACAAAAAAAAAAAAACAAAAAAAAGAATATACTTTGTGTCCTTGAGATTTGTATTAGTCACTTTTTTGTTGCTACGATAGAACCCAATGACCAAGGGAACTTATAAAAGGAAGTTTATTTGAGTTACCTTATAGGTGCTGGAAACTGAATCTGGGTCCTCTGGAAAAGCAATTAAGTGCTCTTAACTGTTAGGCATCTCTGCAGAACCAACTACTGGGTTGTTTTTGTTGTTTGTTTTGAGTCAGGGTCTCACTATGCAGCCTAGCTGAACTGGCGTTCATTACATAGACCAGGATAGTATTGAACTCACAGCTATCCTCCTGCATTGCCTCCGAACTGCTGAGATTAAAGGTGTACACCACCACACCAGACCTCCACTACCGCGTAGTTAATGAATGGTTGAAGCAAAGAGAAGTATAAGTTTTGGAGATATTTTTCATTTGTTTGCTTTACATTTTGTTGCAGTTTACAAGTAACAGAATTTTGACATGATCACAGGGCTTCCTAAGAGTGCATTGAATGAGCTCATTTGCTTTTTCCTCTTCAGCTATTATTTGTTTGTTTGTTGTTTGTTTGTTTGTTTGGTAGGGAGTAGAGGACCAAGATCAGGGCATATTCTCCACTGCACTTTTCTTCTAGCCCTTCCTCTTCAGTTTGTAATTATCGAGGAATTGTTTCCCCAGTAAGAAATCCCATGTGAGACATTACAAGACCCTTTTCAGAATAAGCTAAAGATGTCACATGCAGTCCTGGACTGTCTTCTGGACAGCGCTGGGCAGAGCACACTTCCTCACAGCTATATGTAACGGTAACCTTCACTGGAGAGGAACTTCTTACATTTTTGGAAACCTGGGGCCACCACTCTACTTGTGTTCCCCGGAAACACCTTGTCCTCCACAATTTCCCACATTTGAAAAAGGAAGTTAGCTGGGGCAATGGCTCAGTGGGAGAACACTTGCCTAATCAGCCTGAGGCCTTAATTTCCATCTGCCAATACCATACACAGAGCAAGAGACTGACAGAAAAATAAATCCATGGTGACAGACACGTAGAAAGTTTACTTCTTATTGTATTTGTAACTTGATTTTGTCTGTGTTGGAAATAAAACAAAATTACAAATACCGAAGGGATGAAATAATTTGCATGTGGGTGGGGTACATTTTACATGTTTTCAAATTTCTCCTTGGATAGGAAATGAAAAATATGTAAGCTTTCTATATGGTTGTTATTACAGTCTTTTCCCTTTTTGAGGCAGTTTCTCTTGCGGTTGAAGCTGGTCTTGGACTTCTGAACCTCCCAAGAGCTAGGATCACAGGTTTGCACCACCACCCCATGCAACAGACACATAACTCTGAGGCCACTTCGTGGAGGAAAAAAACACTTTCTTACCAACTATCTGGCCATAAGCATATGGCTATTTGGGATGTGGATTCTTATTACAGGTACAGATTGCCATGGAATTTAGAAGCACTCAGCTTCAGGTCTTAACCGGCTGTAAAGCACCCAGTGTAAATACACAAAGCCATCTGCAGTATGCTAAATGAGGGCCACCAGGGAAGGCAGAGAACAGCGATGTAACTGCAGGCCAGTTTTCTTTCTCAGAAATCTTAAAGTGCTGGTTACTGTGTTGAAAATCATCTTGTAGCTGGGCATGGTGGCGCACGCCTTTAATCCCAGGACTCGGGAGGCAGAGGTAGGTGGGTCTCTGTGTGTTCAAGGCCAGCCTGGTCTACAGAGCGAGCTCCAGGACACCTGGTACTAAAAGGGAGACCCTGTCTCAAAAATACCAAAAAAAGGGTAAAACTAAAAAAAAAAAAAAAAGAAAATCATCGTGTAAGTTTTTTGAAAATACTTTAAAGGATTATAGTTCTCAGAAAAAAGGTAGCGACTTCGAGGCCAGTTTAGGCTACATGAGACCCTATCTCAAAAATAAAATTAAACGAGGGAAAGTGGGTGTGTACAGCACCTAAACCTCCCTAATAAGCTTTCAAAGCAATGGGCGATAGTTTCTGCCCCTCGTACGTCTGATACAAACTTTTAAGTTTAAAAGTTGCCAGGCGCCCAGGTTCCTGCCAGTGACGGGGCGGAGATCCCGCATCCCTGGACTCACCGCGCGGCTGTCCGGCGCCCGCGGGAACTCTGGCTCCCACCGCCCCTTCGTTGCCTGGGTTTGCGCCCACAGCCCCCACTCCCGGCCCCAGATCCCTTCCCGCCCCCGGCGGCGCCGCTCCAGCAGACCACCAGCTCCTGCCACCTGGAATTGGTCGTCCCTGATTCTGCACCACAGACAGTGGACAGTCTCCTGGGTGGACCCTGCTGGCTGCCCTGAAATTCATAAGCGAGTCTGTTCGAGTGCCGGCGAGAGAGACCCTCGGGTTGACAGAATGGTGGCGGGAAAGTGGAAAACATCCTCAGGTCCAAGCAGACAGACCTGGTGGGAAGCTAGTGCTTAGACTGCCTGGGGCGGCCACACCCCTGCACCTCTGGATCCAGCCCCCACCCCTGGATCCACCCGGGAGGCCGCATCCCTGCACTCCGCAGGGTTTTGGTGCAATTGTGCTCTCCTCCTCTTGAATCCTTTTTCCTGAAGGCGTCCAGAGCCAGAATGCAGCCAGACAGTTCACTTTATCACCTGATACAAGCAGAAAACCAATGTTGTACAATACCATTAATTAATTTGCCTACAGATCTTATTCCGATTTGACCAGTTGTCCCACTAATATACGGAAAAAGGGAACAGCAGCCGCTGACTTTGAAGAGCTAGCTGGTCCGGGCTAACAAGCTAAGCTTTGCTGTCACTACCAAGTCTTGATCTCTGCACTTGCGCAGAACAATTTCGCACAGCATCGGGAATAACTAACTTTGCAGTTAACCATTAGGCTACAAAAGGCATCTTTCAAGTTTCGGGGAAGGGAGACATTTTCTTCATTTATGTAGCCTCTGGTTAGCGGCCTATGCCTCTGTAAGCAACCCAATTAAACTCATTGTGACACACTGGAGGAAGGAAGGACAGAAAGGGGGAGGGAAAGACAGAGGGAAAAGAAAGGAAAACTTCTTTCAAAGGAAGATGTCCCAAAGGCAAAAGTCCAAGAACAAGATAGTAAAAATGTAGCTTTTCTCCAGTTTGAAGCGGTCAGATGGTTTTGGTCAGCCACAAAGCTAGTGAGGGACCAATTATATATTGGACAGCTGTATGTGCTACAAAATGAGTGGTTTTTAAAAATCAACTAAAAGCGGCCGGGCGTGGTGGCACACACCTTTAATCCTAGCACTTGGGAGGCAGAGGCAGGCGGATCTTTGTGAGTTCAAGGCCAGCCTGGTCTACAGAGTGAGTTCCAGGACAGCTGGGATTACAGGGAGACCCTGTCTCGAAAAGACCAAAAATAAATAAATAAATAAATAAAAATAATTAAAAATAAAAATCAACTAAAAGCAAAAAGAGGAAGTGTGTTTAGCTTTTCTCTCAGTAACAGGACTTTAACCTGGTGCAGCTGTAGTCAGCCCTACTTAATGAATGATGTATTAATACACCTAGTCATAAAATGACCTCAACCTTCTGGAAGCGCCTCTACTTCCTTGATTCTTTCTCTGAACCATTCAATTACAACCTAAATTCTCTAATAAGTCTTTCCAAGCATCATCTTACTGAGACACTCCACAGTTCCCCATAATGTGCCTTCCTCCTTGAGCAAGTAATCTACTTATTTACCTACCAGTAGACCTTTATTTGTGTTTTTGTTGTTTATTCTTGTTGTTTTATATATTTTGGGTTCTATTTTTGGTCTAGCTCTACCAGAACTTGAACTCACAACCCTCCTGCCTCAGTCTCCCAAGGACTGGGATTACATATGTGTAGTACTACTTTTGACTCAGGTAGGCTTTTGTTTTGTTGTTTTTTATTAAACAGATTTTCATGTAGCCAGGGTGGCCTCAAACTTGCTATGTGACAGAGGATGGCCTCAAACTTCTGATCCGCCTTGCCTCTATTTCCAATGTGCTAAGATTACAGGCTTGTGCCATTATACATGGGTTATGTCATATGCAGTACTGGGAATGGCACCCAAGGCTCCTTGCATGCTGGCCAAGTATCCTGCCAACTCAGTCAGACTCTTGATGGGCTGTGGCTGAGCAGCATGGCTAGTCTCTTCCCTGTTGCAGGAATCCACTCAGGACCCCACACTGCATTTGGTCACCATGTCTTCTTGGTCTCCATCTGGAGATACACATTTCTTCAATGTGTATCTACTTGTCTTTCATGACCCTTGACGAATACTGGCCCAACTGTTTGATACTTTATGACTGGATTCTGATTATTAATTTCTTTTTTTTTTCTTTTTGTATTTTTGAGTCAGAGTCTCCCTGGATCCCCAGCTGGCCTGGAACTCACTGTGTAGATCAGGCTGGCCTTGAATTCACAAAAGATCCACGCGCCTCTACTTCCCAAGTGCTGGGATTGAAGGCACGTGCCACCATACCCAGCTGATTATGCATTTCTATCAAGAATAACATGGAATTGATGTGTGTTTGATGTTGATATGACCCATTACTAGGAACGCTAACTTTGATTACTTGGTTGTTTGCCAAGTTTCTCCACTATAAGTTGATTCCATTCCTCCTTTATAGGTAGTATTTTGTGGGGAGCTACTTTGAGACCATGCATAGATCTTTTTCCTCAGTACACTCTCAAAGCTTATTAATTTAAACATTCATATACTTGAAAATCAAAGCACTTTCTCTATCATATATATCATAGGTATCTGCACAGATTTTTGTGACCTCTAAAGATTAAGGATTTTTTTCCCCCACTAGCAATAAAATCATCAGCTCTCCAGCAGACATCAGCTATATCCTCTAATTCACTGTCTACCTGAAGATAGTGTCAGATCTCCCACGTTGAGAGCTCAGTCCTCAAGGAACCCCTCCCATCTTCAGGTACCTGTATGCCTTACTGTCAGACAGGCTTCACTTTCTCCTCAGACTTTACTTACTACACTGAGAGAACTCAGGCAAATGCTGGTTGGTTTACCAGAAAGGCTGGTACAAAGGCTGCAGGTGAAGAAATGCACGAGACAAGGTGTGTGAGGGACAGGGAGCTTCCATTTCCTCTTTGAGGGTGTCTCTGGATATGACTTCACATTCCATGATCTAGAAACTCTTCAAACTCTGTCTTTTGAGGGTTTGTGGAGATATCACTGCGTGGTCATAGCTGTTAATAAACAGAATAAGAAAACCCAGCAAGCCCTGTCTGCTGAGATTCTTCAGCATCCCTTCCTCATGGACCAAATCTTCCAGGGAACCTCTGTGGTTGTCTATCAATGTAGATAAGAAAATGAGTTCCAGGACAGCTGGGGCTACAGGGAGACCCTGTCTCGAAAAGACCAAAAAAAAAAAAAAAAAAAATGTCTTTATGGTAAGCTCTAAAACAGAAAGGTGGAGGAGACTGGTTTCTTTGACTTGCCTTGGGGAAGAGAAATTCTAGTTCCTTAGTTCCTGTGGCTTGCTTTGGGGAGGGAGTTACAAGACAGGAGCCATAGATGGAAACCAAAAAATACCTATCATAATGTCACAGATTCCATCCATTAGTCTTGCTTACAGTAGCAGTTGCTTCTATGGTGTCTAACAAATGATGGCCTTATATTTCTGTTATTCCTTCTGCACTCACCAACTGGAATTCTATTAAAAAATATCATCTACTATGCATGGGAGAGCATGCCTTTAATCCCAGAACTCTGGAGGCAGAGGCAGGCAGATCTCTGTGACTTCAAAACCAGCCTGGTCTACGTAGTGAGTTCCAGGCCACCTGGGCCTACAAGGAGACCCTGTCTCAAAAGACAAAAACAAACAAATTAAAATAAAACAAAACAAAACAGTATCAGGGCTAGAGAGATGGCTCAGCACTTAGCTCTTACAAAGGTCCTAGGTTTGATTCCCAGCACCCACAGAGCAGCTAACAACCATCTGTAACTACAGTTCCAAGGGATCCAATGTCCTCTTCTGACCTCCTCAGGCACTGCATGACATGGTTCCACCTATCTACATGTAGGCAATACACTCATAGACATAAAATAAAAGTAATAAATGAATTAAAAAATGTATCATCTTAGCTGGAGAAATGGCTCAGGGGTTAAGAAAATTGGCTGCTCTTGCAGGGGACCTGAGTTCAGTTCCCAGGACCCACATGGTGGCTAACAGCTGACAGTAACTCCAGTTCCAGAGGATCTGAGTCCCTTTTCTGGCCTCCTTAGGCATTGCATACACATGGTGTATTTACATACATGCAGACAAAACACTCATACACATTAAACAAAATTAAAATAAATTTAATTCCCATCCTTTTTCATTTTAAAATTTACTTATTTATACTAGTTATATATGTGAGATGTATAATATAGATACATATAGTTTATTCTATGAGTTATAACCCAATATATAGCTTTTTGGGGGGTATTTTTGAGACAGTGTCTCCCTGTAGACCCAGCTGTCCTGGAACTCACTCTGTAGACCAGACTGGCCTTGAACTCACAAAGATCCGCCTGCCTCTGCCTCCCTAGTGCTGGGATTAAAGGTGTGCACCACCACGCCCAGCTGATCAAAGGTCCTTTTAAACTATCCTCTGATATGCTTCAAGGCCTCTGTTCCTTCTGAGACCACATGTTCCAGGCTTACTTACACATTCCTGTCCCTAGCCCTAAAGTCAGCCATTTTCTAATGACTTTTTTTTTTTATAGCATTTAGTAATCAAACTTTGGGCGCAAGTTGTGCTTCCTGAAACAAGGTTTGTCACTTCTAAGCCCTCTCTGTGGATGTGGTTTTTTTTTTTTTTTTTCCTTTTTGTCTTTTTGTCTTTTTGAGACAGGATCTCTCTGTAGTCCCAGCCAGCCTGGAGCTCATTATGTAGAGCAGGCTGGCCTCTCGAACCTACAGGGAGCCTCCTGCCTCTCCCTCCCATGGGCTGGGATCAAAGGCATGAACCACCACGCCCAGTGAGAAATATTTTTATATATGCATTTATCTATCTCTTCATATGCATTTCTATGTGTGCATGTAAAATAAGCTATCATTTGCCTCATTGGCTTCCTGACTCCTCGCTCCTGCCATATTTATTTTGAACTTTTTGTTTTAATTTTTTTTGGATAGGATCTTGCTACACTGCCCAGATTGGTCTAGAATTCCTAAGATAAAGTGATCTTCCTGCCTCAGCCTCCCAAGTACCTAGGACTACAGGCATGTGCCACCTGGCTTGAACTTTTAGTTACTGCTCATCTTCAAATCCACAATATGTGTGTTCACAAACCTCATGTGGACCTCACCATTGACCCTTTCCATGCTAGGAAACAACATACTTTCCTTTTCCCAACATACTCAGTAGGTTGCTTCCTGAATGTCCCAAGCTACTCCCAACCAAGGCGCTCACCCCAAGCAGGTTCATACCTCTCCTCTCTCTGGGCAAACCTTCTTCTTGTCATACTAGGCAAGTGTTCCACCAGTAAAAGACATCCCCAACCAACTCTCCCAGGTTTTAATTTTGACGTGTAAATTTTCTGTTTTGACAGAGTTTAAGCATCTTTTTATATCTTTAAGCATTATTTTCATTTTTCTTTTGTAAACTATCTGACTCTACCTTTTCATCCTTTTCCTAAACTTGAGGCTTTTGAATCTCTCTCTCTTGCTTCGGATCTTTTTTAACATTCTCAATGTCAAATTTTGTGCTTTTTGTACTTACAGTTGCTTTACCAAATCATTAAAAACTACATAGTGTTTGCATACTGCACTCAGTAATAGGAAGAGAAATACCTAGAGTTTATTTGCTCAGTCACTATTTCCATTTTACAGGTGAATAAATGGAAATAGAAATGACTGGTTAAATCATTCATCTCTCATTCCAAACCCAAGTCATCTTCTAACACCTCATACCACCTCTAATGATGGAGAGAAATTAAGAGTAGCCTAACAAGGGCTAGAGAGATGACCTAGTGGTTAAGAGTGCCGACTGCTCTTGCAGAGGACCCGAGTTCGATCCCCAGCACCCACATGGTGGCTGAGAACCATCTTTAACTCCAGTTCCAGGGGAATCTGATGCCCTGTTCTGACCTGCGTGGCATTGCGTGACACAGGTGCACAAACCTACATGCAGACAGTACATTCATACACATACAAGAATAAATTTTAAAAAATTAAAAAAAAAGAGTAGCCTAACAAAATATACTTTATAAAGACTTTGCTAGGCTGAGTCTTGTGGCACACGTCTATAATTCCATCATTTAAAAAGCTAAGGCAGGAGGATGGATCGTGAGCTTAATGCTGCCCTGGGCTCAAAATGAGACCCTGTCTCAAGAAAACAAGCCACCAAAACAAACAAACAAACAAACAAACAAAAATCCCTGTTGGGCAGAGTATTGTGTGGCAAGAGACTATTAAGCAACACTGACAAAGGAACGCAGGTCTTAGGAAATTTGAAGTAATGGAACAGCTTGGATGCAGGAGAAGACTGTCCATCCAAACAAGTCCAAAAGAAATGAGCGTGATAAAGGATTAAGAGGGAGAAGGGTTGCCAGGCGTGCTGGCGCATGCCTTTCATCCCAGCACTCAGGAGGCAGAGGCAGGTGGATCTTTGTGAGTTCAAGGCCAGCATGGTCTACAGGGTGAATTCCAGAACAGCTGGGGCTACAGGGAGACCCTGTCTTGAAAAGACAAAAAGACAAAAAAAAAAAAAAATAAAAATTTAAAAAATAAAAATAAATAAATAAAAAATAAAAAATAAATAAATAAAAGAGGGAGAAGGGTGAATGTCCACATGTCCAGAAGCTTCCAGAGAGGGCTGTGTCCTCAGTTTGCTGTCTCTGACCATGATCACAAGCCAGTCCCTTATGTCCCATCTCTTAACAGTAACTGTCTAAAAATAGTACATGGACAACCTTGTTTCATCCCTTTCTCCCAGAAGAAGCACCTGTTCACTTTACCAGTTCAGTGAATCTCTTTTCCCTGGGGCATCTATCCCCAGAGAGGTGGAGAGAGAAATGCTCTTAAAGATCAACAAGCAGTTCGCTGTAAGCACTTGCCTAGCCAGCAGACCACACTGCCTCTAAGGAGCACCTTTCTAGAGCATCTTCTGGGTATAAACGCAAACCGTTTTTGTTTTTGTTTTCCTTTTCAGACCACATCCTTTGAGACCCTGCATTGAAGATGTCTCAGGGAACAACAGTCATTGTGACTCAACAACCTGGACTTACTCGAGCACCCCAAAATTCTAATTGGCAGACGAGCCTTTGTGATTGCTTCAGTGACTGTGGAGTCTGTAAGTGTTGGCGAAAGTGTTCCCCATCATTGATCTAATGTCCTACTCCTTCCCCCACCCTTCCCTTAGTGTGTGGTAGAAGTTTCTAACTTATTACAGGCACTTGCATATTCAGCAATGGCACAATCAACAACAAAGAAAACACTCTCTGCTTATCATAGCTGATTCTTCCGTGGGCCACCAAAGAATTGCATTACTTCTAAAATAGACTTTCGAGTTATGATAACAGCGAAAGAGCTAACTGATTCTAAAAATAAACAAGTCTGACCTAATAATTATAGATTATTCATGAATGAAGCATTTCAAACTTAACTTGATTTAAAAATATATTATTTTTATTTTATGTGTAGGAGTGTACTGCTTGCATATATGTAAGTGCACCCATGTCATACAATGCCCTCAGAAGTAAAAAGAGGGGATCAGATCCCTTGAAATTGGTGTTACTGATGGTTGTTAGCTGCCATGTGGTTGCTAGGACTCGAACCCCAGACCCTGCAAGAGCTGCCAGTTTTCTTAACCTGTTGAGTCATCTCTCCAGCCTCCTTAACTTGATTTTTTTTAAAAGAAGACTTGATGATTACACATAAACTGAAATCATTAATTTATAGTTACATGACAACTATACATGGAATACAGTTTTCAGGCATGTTTTCAGAGAACTATTTTAATTTATACAATTAAGTTTCCCTGCACGTCTGAGAATAAAGAATTCTGAATTCACTTAGCTTGTTATGGGGAAAAATGTCTCTGACTCCATCTGTTTTCACTCATGAATCTGTAAGTAGGATCCTGTTGTGATCTCTCTAAGTGAACTTGCAAGAAAGAAAGTTTGGAAGTGAGGTGGGGTGCAACAAGGACTTTGTGCCCAGCACCACCAGGAATACATTTGTGCCAAAGTCCATTGTTAGACAAGGAAAGAAAATACACCAACTTCAACTTTCAGTGAAAAGGAACTTGGAACTGAATCAAGTTAATAATTGCATAGGGAAGCTTTTATTTAAAGTCTTAGCTGGAGCTGATGACTTACATGTCTCAAGATATTTTAGTTTGGCACTTGAATTCAAAGTGATAATGGACACTATAACAGAGATAAGCATTTAATCCTCCTGCCCCTAGGCCCTACTCAATTATTTGAATGTACAGTAACTTGAATATAGAATTTCCTTTTCTTGGGGGGGCCTCTTTTGAAACAGGGTGTCCTTGTAGGAATTTGCTGCTGGTATTAAAGTTGTGTACCACCATGCTCAACTTGTGACAGATTTTTTATAAAAATATTTTATTATTTTTATTTTATGTGTATGAGCGTATTGCCTGCATATGTGTAAGTGCACCCATGTCATGCAATGCCTGAAGAGGTCAGAAGAAGGCATTGGATCCCCTGGAATTGGAGGTATGGACAGTTGTTAGCCATCATGTGGGTGCTTTGAATTGAACCCAAAGCCTCTGCAAGAGCAGTCAGTGCTCTTAACCCCTGAGCCATCTCCCCAACCCCAGTGACAGATTTTTTAATGTAATATTTTTATTAATTCTTTGAGAATATAATACAAACAGTGCATTTTTATCATATTCACCCCCTGTAGATCTTCTTTAAGTATAGATCTGACCCCGGGTGTGGTGGTGCACGCCTTTTATCCTAGCACTTGGGAGGCAGAGGCAGGCCTTGAACTTTGTGAGTTCAAGGCCAGCTTGGTCTACAGAGTGAGTTCCAGGACAGCTGGGGCTACAGGGAGACCCTGTCTCAAAAAGACAAAAAAAAAGTATAGATCTGACCAAATAATTCTCCCCTTACAAAATACCTTGTTGGTTCTTTCTGGCTTTGATGATGCAATGTGAGCTCCCCTAATTAGTCATCATCTGACCCCCTAGCCTGTATCACCCCAGCTTCACCCATACCTTATTGTATTCACCCTGACCTGCAGGGTTTTCAGCTAGGGTCCGGGGAGAGAATAACCTGAATTAAGAGACAAAAAACCAAACACAAGGAGAAGACCAGGTCTATAATCTGATCGAGGTCTCATTGTCTTTATTAGGTGCAGAGTTTATATGGACAAGGGAGCGGGAAATTTGTGGCGGGAAAGGGGGCAGGCACAGTTCAGGGAGAGGGTACATTTGGAGAAGTGCCAGGCACTCACAATTCTTGGCACTCGTAAATTTCTGAGATAAGCAAATTCCTGAGGTAAGTAAGCTGGCTTGTAAATTCCTGAGGTAAGTAAACTGCGTTGGTGAACTCATGAGATAAGCAGGTTAGTAATTTTCTGAGAGCATGTATGTCTGACAGCTTTGGCTCCCAGCATCTCCTCCCTTCTTTTATACAAAAAGAGGGGGAGCCCCACTTGTAAAGGTGGGTTTTAATAAATTGGGCTGTAAACTTTATTTTTTCACTAAGGCCAATTAATATTCAAGAATCCCAACCATGAAGTAAGCTGATTGTCAAGTATAAGCAATGAATGTAACATTCATGTAAAACCAATTTGCAAGTATCTATGTTTATATGTTGAACAACCCAAGGTTCCCATAGTCTAATTGGAGAAGCTTGTATGCACAAGCATGTTGATCAATTAAGAGTCCAGTCCATATTGTTGTAGTCTCACAATTCACCCCAGTCTCTCCGCAGCCCTTACATTCTACCACGCCTCCTCTTCCGCAAGTTGTTCCCTAGGCTTTGGGAGAGGGGAGGGGCACAGTGGGTGAGAAGCAAAGCAGTGTTTTCTCTGGGGATGTAATTTTTGACTCTAGTCAGGTTGTTTCCCTTCATGGGTTGACAGCTTATCCAGGGTACCTTTTTAGTCCTATTAACAAAGCACAAGCAATTAGATGTACAGGCATTTAAACAATATTATTATGGCAAGCTAAGCTGTGAGCATAGACACAGATGTTTGGATGGTATGTTAATCCACAAGCTGTGGTTTTTCTATAAAAGATGACAAGTTTTTATTGTGGCTCATATAATCTCCTAACCACTAGAGGACATAAGCTTATGGCATCAGCCATGAATTATTCCTCCAAGGAGAGAGCTAATAGCCAATTAGATTTGGGATATGTATAGACACATGGCTGCCACTGTTGCACAGTATCTCCAGGCAGTTGAGGTGTAGCTGATACTGACACAGGAGTCTTGCTTGATTCAAGGAGACCAATATTTTGCTTTATCACATTAGTGGCCTTTGGTAATGCTCTCTGGCATTTCAGCGGCCAACTGCACATTAGCAAGTGATGTCTCAAAATATTTTTTCATGTTTACACCAGGTCTTCGACAACAGGGACTTACCACCTTTCTCCTTGCAGATATCCCATTTTTTATAGGCAAGGGCCTTTATAATTTGGGGGGCTTGGATCCCCCAGCCAACATCTCCTTGGCAGAACAATCCATTGTTGCCATCAGGGCTTTTCTGTATTAACATATTGTGCTCAATTGTACCACTTATAAATTACATTTATATTTGGCTCTAGATAGAGTATTATCTTTGTACAGTTTTTATGTCTATCAATCAATTAAAGAAGGTAGTTATACCTGTTTTATAAGCATTTACCATTATAGCAGTTGGTTCTAATTTACAGTTGGGGAATGACTTTATTACCATCATATTTTTCTTTTTTATATAAAGGTGAGAGGTAGAAAGGTTTCTCAGCATCTGGAAGGTAAACTTCATTAGATCACATTATAAACAGTTATCCCAAATAGAATTTAGAGAGATGTTCAGTGTCTGTGACTCAGGCAATCTGAGGTTTCTTTTTCTTTAATGTTCAGATGGGTCAGCCTCTCTGCTGGCATTTCTCAGTCCATCTTGCAGTCAAAGATTGTGTATTTTCAGGCATTTAGGTTGGTGTTTTTACCTGTGAGAACATACAAATCTCCTTCCATTGTTAGTTTCAAGATTTTAAAATTAAAAATTTATCAAAAAGTTTGGAATATAGAGGGAATATTATACCACCTCCCTCTTTTTTGATCAATAGATGACTAAATTGTATTACAAATACCCATAAACAGGAACCAAGGTGTAAGTTTTCATCAAATCAGTTTATCATTGACTGTATGCTTATTTGGGAAGTGAACTCAGACTTAATTTCTTTAAATTATCCTACAAGTAAAGGAAAAATGTTATAAGGTGATACTGTATAACACAGGAAAATACAGAGACCATTTGTGTGCCTTAACCCCAAAGCCATTGTTGGAAATTCAATACAGATTACAAATAAAACAATTAACATCTTATTTTTCCAATTAGTTTAAATGTATTACCATTTTAAACTGTAAACCTTACAAGGTGGATTATAATAGCTGTCTTTTTCCAAGTTCTTGGCCTTTTCTAGGCCTGGCATGAAAGCCTACTTTAAAGATTTTTTAATATCTAGCTCTTAATAAAATTTTTTTACAGTTTTTATGTCCATCAGTTAATTAAAGATTGGCTAGATATGTCCCATGAGAAGTTGTTACCATCATTACCATCTTGATTAATTTTTTTATACTCCTTTTTATTTTTTATTTTCAAATATCCAAAAAACTTATTAACACTTTAATACACTGAAAACCTGGTTGCATCTTTGTTTTAGATGTTGAAAGAGTGTAACCAGTATAGATTCATTATTTTAAATTTTTTTGATAGATAATCCATAATCTTTGTTGAAATTGAACTATGTTTTGGCTGTTTAATATAAATTTGCATCTTAAGATGGAATGGCCAGTTCCAACTTAGAGGCAATGTTCTTATATGATCATGTCTGTTAACATAATATACTTAGAACACAAAAAGTACACTCATCCATACACACGTGCGCACGCACATACATACATACACACATACATAAGAAAGATTTGTTAGGTTGACCTGTAAGAGAAAAAAATCCATATTAAAGTAGACAGGTCAAAGTTGTTTGTAGTCTTGGAATGTTCCATGTTGTCTTACTATTAAGGACTTTGGAAGAATAATAATTATTTATAATTATAACAACTATAAGCATTATTAATTATTATTATCAATAATTACTATTAACCATTATTAGTCACAGTAATCACTAATAATTATCATTAATAATTGTCAATAATAGCCAACAATGAATAATTTGCCATTTGACTGCATTTTTATCAATTGTTATTAATAATTATATCCAATAACAATAACTGTAACCATCAATAACGATTACTAATAATAATTAACAACAATCTATCAAGCTCACCAGAATTGGTTTCACTTGGGCTGTTCTCATGTGGTCTCTAGAAATGAAACCTAATTTTTCTTAAAAATGTTAAAAGTGACGTGTCAAGTATAATAAATATATAGCAGTGTTATAGAAGCTAATGTACCAACAGGAAGTTACAATAAACATACAAGAAATTAAAGACTAGATCTGTAACACATCTAAGGAAAACAAAAGGTATGTTTTACTTTAAGTGTAAAATAGTCTTTAAAAGTGATCAGTACTTTATGTTCACACTTATACACAAGGTTTTAGAACTTAGTTTTGGTGATGGCAATTTATAAAAGTTGTACTGAACAGAGGCACAGACATACATTGTTATCATATATAGATATACACACATTGGAGAAAACATCATATACTGTCCATCAATGGTCTGATAGATTTTTAATATGTTGTTACAGAGCTGTTAACAGTATCACCCACATAGATACGCAATTTATCTATACATTTATGTAAGAGATTTTTATCCTAGTGGTTGTATTGCATAAACTCACATACTTTGTTGTAAAACAGCTTGAAAGGAAACTGAAGTTAGAATATGTGCAACTTTAAAAGTTTAATTTGGAGATTAAATCCAGTCTTAACAGATAACAAATAAAACCTTTAGAAAACCAGTTTAGAATTTTTTGTAGGAACTTAGGAACCCGGGTTCAAATTAGGCCTTTGAAAAAGTTTAAGAGGCATGCCAAAAGTAAACTTAATTTATGTGCACAATATAGAATGAAAGAACTTTGAAGTGGCCACTTTTAACAGAAACCAACACAGAAGAACGCACATGACACAAATCTCAGACACATGAGAGAACAGTTAACACACAGACAGCTAGCATGGACATATGACATTTTTTAGTTAACTCCATTAGAATACTTTTGTACTCAAAGTCACCAAATGTTGGATTGATTTACTAAATGTCTGTTTCACCTTAACTAACAGTTATGTTAAGCAGGGCCTGCTGCCTGGCATCTTAATATGATGGATTTTGTATTTTCCTCTTTTTTCCTGGCTATCGACTTACCTGGTCTTTCCGTCTGGTTCTGTCTCTCCCTTATCAGAGTTTGGAGGCATAGCCTCGTTAAAATCTTTCTCGGTGGTTTTGGAATGGGATTGGGTAACTGAAATAAGGGAACAGTGGCTTGTCTAGTCATTTTTTCTAAGTCAGATTGAGTGTTGAGCAGTGGAGAGCAAAAAGGGGGCTGACAGGCTTTGCCTGGGGCGTTTGGGGACAGAGCCAGTAGCAGTGATGTGCTCCGAACAGCCGCCTCCTCCTCCATGCAGCCAAAGCGGCGCGCGGCGGGGAGGGGGGGTTTGTCAGAGGCACAGTTGCAGAGGCGGGCTCTCCCAGATCCTGCATTGAGATGGAAATAGAATCACAAACTGAGGGGGGCCGAGACTGTTCTTTTAAAGCCTTTTTTCCCTTTAACTACTTCTTGGAGGTCTGGCCATTTGTTTGAAACCTTGAGGACATCATGAATTAAATTTCAATAGGAAAACGCCTGAACAGGTATTTTTTCTGGACCAAAGGTTTTATAGAAATCCTGTAGGCAGTCTCTCACTCGGCACCATCTTTTTTCATCAATGGTTCCTTCTCCGGGGAACCAAGGGCAAACATCAAAAATGAAGGCAAAAAATTTCTCAAGGTCCTTTTTCTTAACTCTAATTCCTCGCATCCTGAGTGACTCCTTAAGACCCCTTAAAAATAAACCATGTTTGTCCAATGTCTGTCCCATAGTTCCTTCTTTCCTGAGGGATCTTTTACTGAACTCTGTTTCTTAACCCTGTCCTTGTGTTTTGAGGGTTCACTGACCCTGTATGTAAACAATTTTCCGTTTACTGAGTTTTTTGTCCCATTTTTTTTTTTTTTTTTTTATAATCGCGTGACCTGTATTACAAGCAGGTGCCTGCAGTGGTCACTATGCGGATCTGTCTCACCTAATGGGTGGCGATCCAATGAAAAACCAACCGCGTAATTCGCCGCTCTATACTCACCTCGTGATCTGTATTACAGGCGGGTTACTCCTGCAGTGATCACCATGCGAATCTTCACTCACCGGATCGGTGGCGATTCAGTGAAGGGCCCTTTCTGTTGTGAGCGGCGTTCAGGTCAGCTCTCGTACCCCAAGCCCCACACGCTGGGCGCCATTTGTATTCACCCTGACCTGCAGGGTTTTCAGCTAGGGTCCGGGGAGAGAATAACCTGAATTAAGAGACAAAAAACCAAACACAAGGAGAAGACCAGGTCTATAATCTGATCGAGGTCTCATTGTCTTTATTAGGTGCAGAGTTTATATGGACAAGGGAGCGGGAAATTTGTGGCGGGAAAGGGGGCAGGCACAGTTCAGGGAGAGGGTACATTTGGAGAAGTGCCAGGCACTCATAATTCTTGGCACTCGTAAATTTCTGAGATAAGCAAATTCCTGAGATAAGTAAGCTGGCTTGTAAATTCCTGAGGTAAGTAAACTGCGTTGGTGAACTCATGAGATAAGCAGGTTAGTAATTTTCTGAGAGCATGTATGTCTGACAGCTTTGGCTCCCAGCACCTTATCCCAGGACTCCGGTCACAGTGAATGGGCATGGCCAGTTATCTCAAAGAGACGTTATTTCCTTTAAATTTATTTCAGTCCACTTTTAATATTTCTAACCATCCTCCGGTATTTAACTCAAGTGGTACCTCCCACTTAGGGCCTTGTAGGCTATGCTCTGAGTGAGCCTGGGGTATCCCCGGCTGATTGCCACTAGGCGTCCTTTCCTGTCATGTCCCTACTGGACTTCAGCTAGGGGCATAGTTGGTACTGAGTGTTATACCTGGCTAGGTTTCAGTAATTCATGAATGAGTGGAAGATGGTACTGCTACAAAAGAAATGATGTACTTTCCAAGTACAGTCACGCCTATGAAGCCCCTCTGAAACAGTGAAGATGGACTTGGCAGCAGGGTATGGGCAAAGGCCCCACGATGTGACAGCTGTGGTGAGAGCACACTAGAGTAACTTGGGCCTCTGTTCCATGTGTCCAGGTCTCTGCGGCACATTTTGCTTTATGTGCCTTGGATGTCAAGTGGCGTCTGACATGAATGAATGCTGTTTGTGTGGAACAAGTGTCGCAATGAGGACTCTCTATCGAACCCGATATGGAATTCCCGTGAGTCTGTTACCTTCCTGTTTTTCCAGTATTTGGCCATATTCATAATGGTTGCTGTCCATGGCTGTCATTTGGTGATATCCACACTCAGCATTTGATTGATAAGTTTTGAAGCACATGCAGCTTAATATTCTGCTTATGTAGTAGTGTCTAGGTTCCTGCTGAACATTCTAGAAAGCAAATAATTCATATTTGCAATGTGTATAATACAAAAGAAGATTGTGCAGAACCTACTAGACCTCAGATGACTTGACTCTTCACCATCCTTTTGATCTGCGAAATCCACCATACCTTTACAGATGAGGATTTCAAAAGTTTTAAGAGGCAGAGTCTTTGACCCAAAAATAGACACTAGTAGTAGAGAGAGTTGGGACGCAAGTCAAACTGTCTGGGGATGCACTTTTCTTTACACCTACTTCACTGTATAAGTAGGGTATTGTCTTAGTCACAGATATACAGAGAAACAGTCAATATTTTTAGTAGAGGGGGGTGGTATATGTGTATATATATTCTCATATCTCCATATATATTATATAGGGAAGTGTATCATATCTACATTTATGTATACATATATGAGTCTCTGTATGTTTATAGAGAAGAAGAAAAAGAGAGAGACAGAGAGAAAGAGAAATTTATTTTAGGTCATACAGTTACAGAAGTCAGTAAGTTCAAGACTTAAAGAATAGGCTGTCAAGCTAACGATTCAGGAATGAATTACAGTTTAAGTTAAAAGGCAGTGTAAATTTAACCAGCTTACTGGCATAATTCTTTCTTGTTCAAGAGAAATCTGGTTTTTGTTGTTGGTGTTTGTTTTTTCTATTTTTTTCTATTAACATCTTGAACTATCCTGGTATGGTAGCACACACCTGTAATCCTAGCTGAACTAGGAGGATTAGGAGTTTGAGATCAACCTGAGCTAAAATACTATGAATGACCTACCAGAAGAAAGAAAGGAGGGAAGGAAGGAAGGAAGGAAGGAAGGAAGGAAGGAAGGAAGGAAGGACCTGAAAATATACCTTAGTCGATAAAGTGCTTTCCTTGTAACCATGAGGACCTGGGTTTGATCCCCAGGATTCATGAATAGGGCTGCATGCTACCCTTGTAATCCCAGCATTGGGCTGTGGAGACAGGGGTGTCTATGGCTCCCTAGCTGGGCAACCAGCCTAGCCTAAAAAAGGTCTTCAGCTAAATAGAAGGATCCACTCACATTATGCAGAGTGATAAATATACCTCAAAGTCTATTGATTTAAATGTTAATTTTACCTCAAACTTATCTTCAACAAACATCTAGGTTCAATGATAGCCTAGACAAGGTTAACAAAGAAAGTTAACCATCACAGGGTACAAACAAATGTGCAACATTTTCTAGGAATTTATTTATCCCATTGAAATTATTTATTTATTTATTTTTGGCCTTTTTGAGACAGGGTCTCCCTTTTGCCCTAGCTGTTCTGGAACTCATTATGTAGACCAGGCTGACCTTGAACTCACAGAGATCTGCCTGCCTCTGCCTCCCAAGCACTGAGACTACAGGCATGTGCCAGCATGCCCAGCTGAAATTATTTTTTCACTTGAGGATATTTATCAGTTTTTCTAATTACAAGACATAATGCTAAAATTCCATAACAAAGTTAAACATAGAAATATATAAAGTAAAAGATAAAAATTGAACCCTTTTATACCCAATTCCACTTTCTGGTGATAAACAATAATTTGGTGCACAGCCACTTTAAAACTTTTTCTATGCCTATAATTCACATAAACATATTTGATACGGGTTTTTTTGTCTTTTTGAGACAGGGTCTCCCTGTAACCCCAGCTGGCCTGGAACTCACTTTGTAGGCCAGGTTGGCCTTGAACTCACAGAGATCTGCCTGCCTTTGTGTCCCGAGTGCTAGCAAATTTTTTAAAATATTTTATCCATTATTTTTATTTTATGTGTATGAGTGTATGGCCCACATGTGTGTAAGCGCACCTGTGCTGTGCAATGCCTGCAGAGGTCAGATCCCCTGGAATTGGAGCTATGGACAGTTGATAGCCACTATGTGGGTGGCTGGGTATCAAAACCGGGTCCCCTTCATAACAGCTAGTGCTCTTAACTGCTGAGCCATCTCTCCAGCCCCCACAAATTGTTTTTTAAATGATCTAATTTTACGGTTTGTTCCCAAACCTCCTTCTTGACCTTGTTTTTGGCATTTCCCTTGAATCTTCAAATCACAGCCTTAGATTGTGCTTCTCATGGCAACCTTACCTGCTGCTTCTACCACAAAGGCAAGGCTTTTGTTCTGCGGTCTTCCCTGGCTCCCAACCCCACTCCTCAGTCGATACCGATCTATATACCTTTAGCTAATTCTGTATCCAATATTTATATCATGATCCTTAACACTGCTTTATTCAATTTCAAAAGTATATTACATACATGATTATAATTCCTGTCCTATTTTGTTTTTCTGAGTACTGATAACTATTTTCTTTCTCTAATTTTCCTGCATGTACTTAACCTCAAGTTCTTTGCCTCTTTCCTAAATCTCTTCCTAACACATTCAACATGATAGAGAGCATCATTTTCTTGATGCAACTGCTTCCTGACCCTTTGAACTTCTTGGTATGAGTCAATAGCTTCCTGAAGAGTGAACCAGTATGGAGGGGAGAGGGGGAGAGTAGAGATTCTACTTTCTGAACCTCCTTGTTCTGATCTTGGACTTGGTGGTTTGGTTGACTGTCTTTTACTCCCAGAATTATGAAGTACTAGAAAGTATGGTATGTCATAAGGAGAGGCAGGTGATACATGGAAAAGTCAGTTAATGTTTCCTGAATGAATCCATCTAAAATGAATCCAGGGCTAACGAGATGGTTCAGCCAGTAAACCATGTGCAGCCAAGCCCGACAACCTGAGCTCAACCCCAGGACCCACAAGGTAGAAGGAGAAGACTGACTCCTGTGAGTTGTCTTCTGATCTCCATGCTCATGCCCATGTGCACAAACACACAAAACAAGTAAAACGTAAAAACAAATAAAGAAATAAAAATAAAATAGGCTGAATCCAAAGAATCAGGGCCTTTGGTTCATTTGAAGGTGCCTGAAAACCCACAAGCCTTAATCATGAGCAGGTGTACTGTGCCTCTCCATGCCGTCCATATCTTCCCACAGGGATCTATTTGTGCTGACTACATGACCACCGTCTGCTGCCCTGTTTGCTCTTTGTGCCAAATCAAGAGAGATATCAATAGGAGAAGAGCCATGAATGCTTTCTAAAGAGCCTGATGGTGAGTCAATTCGGGGTTTGAGAAACAGCATTAGGGGCTGGGTGGTTTATTCATTGCTTGGAATGATGATTCAGTAACAGCAATTCCCTAAGTCTCCCAAAGTGCTATCTTATTATACGATTGAGTTAGGTTTCTTCTTAAAAGAAAATAGTTCTGGGGGCTGGAGAGATGGCCTAGCAGTTAAGAGCGCCGACTGCTCTTTCAGAGGACCTGGGTATGATCCCCAGCACCCATATGGTGGCTAAGAACTGTCTTTAACTCCAGTTCCAGGGGAATCTGACACCCTCTTCTGACCTCTGCGGCATTGCACGACATGGGTGCACAAACCTACATGCAGACAGTACATTAAAAAAAAAGGGGGGGGCTGGAGAGATGGCCTAGCGGTTAGGAATGCTGACTGCTCTTCCAGAGGACCTGGGTTCGATCCCCAGCACCCACATGGCGGCTGAGAACTGTCTTAAAAAAGAAAAGAAAGAAAAAGAAAATAGTTCTGTGCTTTAAGCCATATTTTGGTAAACAATGGTGCATTTTCTAAACTTCTCAGGATTCTTTTGATGTATTAATGAAGCACTTACCGTATATAAGATACCAGTACTGTAAAATAAAAAGAAGTCGAAGCTAGGCATTTTGTGCATGCATGCCTACAATCCCAGAACACAAGAAGCAGAACAGGAGAATTACCTTAAATTACCTGTCAGCCTGATCTACATAGTTAAGTTCCAAACCAGCCATGGCTACACAGCAAGATCCTGTCTTAAAAACAAAAACAAACAATAAAAGGGGGGGGGTGCTAGAGAGATTGCTCAGCAGTTAAGAGTGCTGACAGAGCTGGCGGTGGGTGTCAGAACCAATCCATGGCAGCTAATAACTGTCTGGAGCTCTAGTTTCAGGGAATCTAACACCCCTTTCTGACTTCTGTGGGTATTACATGACATGGTGCACTTACATACATGAAGGCAAAACACTCATCCACATAAAATAAAAACAAATTAAAATTTTAATTATTTAAGAATCAAGGGGCTAAAGAGATGGATTAGTATGTAAAATACTTGCCATGCAAGTATGAAGACCTGAGTTTAGATTTCTAGGACCCACACAACAGCTAGGCACAGTGGCATATGGCTATAACCCCAGCACTGGAGAGCAGAGGCAAGCAGTGCCCTGAGCCCATGAACTAACCAATCTAGCTAAAGTGGAAAATTTCCAGTTCAGTAAGAGACCCTATCCCCAAAAGGAAGATGAAGAAGTGATCAAGGAACAATATCCCAGGGTCAGCCTCTGGCTTCTTACATGGGTAAATACACCTTCGAATACACATGAATACACACATGAAGTTTTTAGTTGAAGAGTTGAAAATATACTTTCTTCTAAGACAACTTGATGAAAGTGATAAACAACCATAACGTGAGAATTTTATAATAATATATAATAGAAAAAGCGGGTGTTTCAGAGTCTGTGACATGTGGATCATTTACAGTATAAAATGTATTTAGCAGGTGAGGTTTAACAGATAAGTCCTATGGGAAGGATATGGCTGTGGCAGAAGGCCATATCAGAAACATCAAGCCATCAGCTGTGCCAGGACGACACAGATGTCCTGGTCATCATGTTACACTGATGGCCTCCCCAGGAAGACCAACCTTGTTTGGTAACATGTGCAAATACAGATACATGTACAGATATTTCTTGATGGAACAACTAAAAGTGTGTACATTAAAACATAAATATGTTTATAGAACCTTTTTTGGGGGGGTCTTTTTGAGACAGGGTCTCCCTGTAGACCCCGCTGGCCTGGAACTCACTATGTAGACCAGGCTGGCCTAGAGCTCAGACATCTGCCTGCCTCTGCCTCCCAAGTGCTGAGATTAAAGGCATGCACCAGGACACCCAGCAGGAAACCTATTCTTTTTAAGCCTTATTTTATTTTTATTTGTGTGTATGCATGCTTCTATGTGTGTGTGTGTGCATGAATATGTGTGTACATTAGTGTAGGTACCCATGGAGACCAGAGGACGGGATTAGATCCGCTGGAGCTGGACCTACCACTGGTTGTGAACTGCTCGATAAGGGTGCTGGGAACCAAAATCAGGTCCTTTGTGAGAGTAGCAAGCACTCAAAACCATTGAGCCACCTTTCCAGCCCCCTAGACACTTAGACTTATGTAGCTCTACCTGCCCCGATCTGGAACCTTACCACAATTGCTTGATACAAATTCATACAACAAACACAAATACAAGCAAATGTACATTTAAACAATGAATATATACCTATTGAAATATCTCAGTTCAGAGTAAAACAAAATACACCAATGAAAAAAAAGATCCTGTTGGAGAAAAATATCCTTTGAAAGGGGCAGATACAAAACTGAACAATATTTGGAAATGTTTAGAATTTCTACATCTGAGATTCAACCAAGTTCTCCTCTTCCAACTAATTTTTCTCAAGATTAGCTACTGAGCATGTAGTTAAGTAGATGCCAACACTGAATTTGTCACTTACCTCTATAGGATATCTCAAGCATGAGAAGAAAACATTAATTTTCCCATTTTAAAAAATATTTATTTATTGCTGGGTGTGGTGGCGCACGCCTTTAATCCTAGCACTTGGGAGGCAGAGACAGGCGGATCTTTGTGAGTTCAAGGCCAGCCTGGTCTACAAGGTGAGTTCCAGGACAGCTGGGGCTACAGGGAGACCCTGTCTCGAAAAGACCAAAAAAAAAATAATAAAAAATATTTATTTATTGTTTTAGGGACTGGAGAGATGGCTCAGCAGTTCAGAGCACTGGCACAAGACCAGTAGCCACGGGCGGCTAACAACCACTGTAACTCCATTCCAGGGGATCCAACACCCCCTTCTAACATCCGTGGAAATTGCATGACACAAGTGCACTTACACACATGCAAGCAATACACTCATATCCATAAATTAAAAATAAAAAATGTTTTGGTCTTTTTTTTTTTTTTTTTTAGACAGGGTTTCCCTGTAACCCCAGCTGGCCTAGAACTCACTCTGTAGATCAGGCTGGCCTTGAACTCACAGAGATCCACCTGCCTCTGCCTCCCAAGTGCTAGGATTAAAGGTGTGTACCACCACGCCTGGCTAAAATAAAATATTTTTAAAATATATTTTATTATTTTTATGTGTACAAGTGTATTGTCTGCATGTGTGTTAGTGCACATGTGTCTGCAGTGCCCTTGGAGATTAGCAGAGGGCATTGGATCCCCTGGAACTGGAGTTATTGATGGTTGTTAGCTGCCATATGGGTGCTAGGGATCAAACCCTGGGTCCTCGGCAAGAAGCCAGTCAGAGTCAGGGGCTCTAATGCGGAGCTATCTGTCCACCCCCCCCCTTTTTTTGTTTAAATATAAGGTAAGGACATAGATCATATTCAAATAAGAAAAAAAAAAAAAAAAAAATTTTAATTATATATATAATATAATACAATACAATAAAACAAAACAAAAAATATATTATTATATATAATATAACTGAAAATGCTTTTATTTACTTATTTTTTGGTGTTTTTGAGACAGGTTCTCCCTGTAGCCCCAGCTGGCCTGGAACTCACTCTGTAGACCAGGCTGGCCTTGAATTCACAGAGATCCACCTGCCTCTGCCTCCTGAGTGCTAGGATTAAAGGTGTGCGCCACCACACCTGGATTAAAGACAGTTCTTAGTCGCTATGTGGGTGCAGGGAATCGAACTGGAGTCCTCTGCAAGAGCAGTCGGCACTTTTTTTTTTTTTTTTTTTAATTATTTTATTTTATTTATTTCGGTATGTATATCAATGTACTGTCTGGCCTGCAGGTTTGTGCACCCGTGTCGTGCAATGCCGCGGAGGTCAGAAGAGGGTCTCGGATTCCCCTGGAACTGGAGTTCTCCTGGAACTGGAGTTTCAGACGGCTCTCGGCCGCCATGTGGGTGCTGGGGATCGAACCCGGGTCCTCTGCAAGAGCGGTCGGCGCTCTTAACCGCTAGGCCATCTCTCCAGCCCCATGCACTCTTAACCACTGAGCCATCGCTCCAGCCCCAAGGCATGGTGTTGCACTCCTTTAATCCCACCACTTGGGAGGCAGAGGCAGGCCGATCTCTGTAAGTTCAAAGCCAGCCTGTTCTACATAGTGAGTTCCAGGACAGCTGTGGCTACAGGGAGACCCTGCCTCAAAAAGACCAAAAAAAAAAAGATTATTTTTAATTTTATTTGTATTTGTGTGTGTGTGTGTGTGTGTGTGTGTGTGTGTGTGTGTACATGTAGCATCTACGCATGCTCTCACAAAGGCCAGCAGAGGCCAGAAGAGGGTGTCAGATCCTCTGGAGCTTTAGTTACAGGTGATTGCAAGCCACTTAATATGGGTGCTGGGAACCAAATTCTCTCCTCTGGAAATGCTCTTGTCTTTCCAGCCCCCCAAAGTCTCAAAAGATGCGTAAAGCACCGTTCGCTTGTTTTGAAAATGATGTATTAAGTAGTATGTTAAAATTCTGCTAGGTGTTGCCAGAGACAAAAATAAACTAGACCCCTTTCCTTGTAGATTTTAAGCCCCTACATAAAATGCAGAGTTTAACGGATGCTTTTGTGTTATTTTATGTTCAGCAGAAAAGCACACTTGAGAGATGAATGAATGACAGTTTCTTGAAAGAAATGGGTTTTGATTCCAAGGAGGAAACGTGTTATCAGTACACAAGCAATAGGTAGCTCTGACTAATAAGATCTAAGAAAGTTTGATTGCTAAGTGCGGCTGGAGGGAGGTGACAGGAGGCCATTCACTGGCCAGCTACAGCTCAGCTGTTACCTCCTTTAGGGCTGCAGAGAGAAAAGGGATCTGTTACCAGAATCCCTCAGGGAAGAGGTCTATGCAGAAGGCTGCCCACAGAGTAACAGTATCCTCTCAACGCAGGACAGAGCAGCCCTAGGTGGCCCTCTAGAACGGGGCCAAGGAAAAAATACAGTGGCCTCATTTGATGTTCTCTGGGCTTCCCCACTGCTGAACCCACCAGAAAGGCAGGACTATTGTAGTCCACAGGTCATCCTCATGGGCTGCTGGAGTCCACAGGTCATCCTCATGGACTGCTGTAGTCACAAGTCATCCTCATGGACTGCTGGAGTTCACAGGTCATCCTCATGGACTGCTGGAGTCCACAGGTCATCCTCATGGGCTGCTGGAGTCCACAGGTCATCCTCATGGGCTGCTGTAGTCCACAGGTCATCCTCATGGACTGCAATAGTCCACAGGTCATCCTCATGGACTGCTGTAGTCTACAGGGCATCCTCATGGACTGCTATAGTCCACAGGTCATCCTCATGGGCTGCTGGAGTCCACAGGTCATCCTCATGGGCTGCTGGAGTCCACAGGTCATCCTCATGGACTTCTGGAGTCCACAGGTCATCCTCATGGGCTGCTGGAGTCCACAGGTCACCCTCATGGGCTGTTGGAGTCCACAGGTCATCCTCATGGGCTGCTGGAGTCCACAGGTCACCCTCATGGGCTGTTGGAGTCCACAGGTCATCCTCATGGGCTGCTGTAGTTCACAGGTCATCCTCATGACCTGACAGCAGGCAGACAAGGCAACTGCTACATGTGATTAGCATGAACAGAAATGGAACCTACTTTCCAATCAGCAAAGCTATCAGGGAGACTACAGAGACTGGAGAGATGGCTCAGTGGTTAAGAGCACTGGCTGCTCTTGCAGAGGATCTAGGTTCAGTTCCCAGCACCCACAGGGTGGCTAACAACCATTAGTAATTCCAGTTCCAGAGTATCCAACACCTTCTTCCTGCCTTTCGGGCTTTGTATAACAGGGGTGCACTTACATACATGCAGGCAAAACACAAAAATAAATAATTTTTTAAAGTTTTTAAGGAAAAATCATCTTTATGAGTAGGATTAATTTTACTAGAACATATACATGGTATAAGGAGGAAATAATGAAACATAAAATATTTTTGAAAGTGAATTTGTGCCTTGGCACACAATAACTACTAAGCTAATAACCTGGCAAATGTGGGCGTCTCTGCTTTTGATTTGCTGCTGTCAGATCCGAGGATGACATGTTGACATTAAGCAAACAAGCCATTCATGGAACAGCATTCTGAATGTGTCCATGGACTGTCTCCTCTAATCCCCATAACAACCACAGGAGGCAGGTGCTATTTTAGACTCTGGACAGAGATCACCCCCATTTAATCCACATAACAATTCCATGAGGTTGGTGCTACTCTTATCCCCACAGCAGAAGTGCATCTTAGAGATAGGTGCATTTATAAAGATGCGTTTGACTTTGGTCCCACATCTGGAACCCCATAGTAACTCAACCCCAGGCACTTGACCTCCTAGTACCCAAACTCCTCATCCACCACGGTGCCCTATGTGTTATAGAAAAGGGAACATCCAATGGTTAGGCTCCCACCTAACCTGTAATGCCCTGTGCTAGCTGCTCTCTACAGCTTCTCATGAGTTTATGCCATCAGTCCATCCATCCAACCCTCCACCTAGTATTTATCAGGCACCTATTTTCCAGGTGCTAAGAAAAAGCAGCTAAATAGGCTATCAGCCTCCTAGAGCTCACAAGCTGGAGAGTAGTGTCTATCACCATCTAAGAGGCCTGACTCTTACCTGGTGACAGAGTTGTGTCAGTCACTTCATGAATATTTTCTTTAAAAAAAGTTGGGGGCTGCAGAGACAGCTCAGCAATTAAGAGCACTGGCTGCTCTTGCAGAAGACTAGGGTTCAAATTAGATGCTAAGGGAAGAAATAATCCTATGCTAGAACACTATACAGATGGTCAGGATGAAAACCAAAAACAGAGGAGTTGAACCATTGCACCACTGTTAAATAAAGACATGAACAAGTCAAACAAATTATGTAACCCTATACACATACTATTGAGTCATCAGATATCTTTTTTTTTATCTTAGAAAAAAAATCTCACAATCTTTGAGCTAGTTTGAAGTAAAATTTATTTTGTGGTCCTTACTCTTGATGATCAACTTGAACCCTACATTGTTCAATGAAAATAAAACTAAATGCAGGGTTAGCTATGTAGCTCAGTTAATAGAGTGCTTGCTTAGCATGCACAGAGTCTTGGGTTCTGTCCCCAGTACTGCAGGTGTGGTGGCACATGCCTATAATCTCAGCACTTGAGAGTTGGAGGCAGAAGAATCAAGAATTCAAGGCCAGCCTTGGCTACATAGCATGTTTGTGATCCTGCCTGGATCTCAAAAACAGAAATAAAATAAGCAGCCAAGCAAGCAAACAAACAAAAAAATACAGAAAGAAGTCCGAGTGTGGTGCGCACTTTTAATCCCAGCACTCAGGACACAGACGCAAGTGATTTCTGTGAGTTTAAGGCCAGCCTTGTCTATATAGCAAGTTCTAGCACAGCCAGGGCTACATAGTGAGACACTATTTTTTTTGGTCTTTTTGAGACAGGGTCTCCGTGTGGCCCCCAGCTGGCCTGAAACTCACTCTGTAGACCAGGCTGGGTTTGAATTCCTAAAGATACACTTGCCTCTGCCTCCTGAGTGCTAGGGATTAAAGATATGTGCCACCATTCCCGGTGAGACCCTACCTTAAATTAAAAAAAAAAAAAGATTGAGAAGAAGGGACACAGGAACCAACTTCAACCTTACATCTTAAATAACCAAAACTAGATGCTTTTCAGTATAATAATGTAATATTAGCTTACAACACATTATCACATTATCGAAATTTTAAATTGGTGGCTAAGGAGATAGCTTAGTCTGTAAAATGCTCTGCTGACCAAGTGTGAGTACCTAAGACTTCAATCCCCAGCACATAAAAAGCTAATCCTTGCACTGAAAAGGTAGGGACTATTAGGGAGTAGGGGATCCCTGGGGCTCACTGGCCAGCCAGCTCATGAAAATCAGTGAGCCCTGGGTCCTAGTGAGAGATCTTGTCAAACACTAAGATGGACAGTGCCCAAGAAATGACACCTGAGATGCGACCTCTACATCCATGTGTACCTATGGACATGTACCCCCCCCACACACACATGCACATGCACTTTTTATTGTTTGTTTGGGGGGTCTTTTTTTTTGGTCTTTTTGAGAGAGGGTTTCCTGTAGCCCCAGCTGGCCTGAAACTCACTATGTAGACCAGACTGGCCTTGAACTCATAGAGATCCACCTGCGTCTGCCTCCTGAGTGCTAGGATTAAAGGCATGCACTACCAAGCCAGGCACACACACACAGATTTAAATTTTATATCAGAGCATTCTGAATAATTGAGTAATTTTTTATATTTACATTTATTTAATCATTTGCATATGTGCACACACATGCACATACATGTGAAGGCCAGAGGACAATTTGGGGGAGTCATTTCTCTCCTTCCACCATCTGGGATCCAGGGAATGAACTTTTACTCACTGAACTTTTATTCCCCATCTAAGTGGAAGTTTGTGCAGTAGCTTCCTTCCTGAGAACAAATGGTATGAGACCTCCCTCAGCGGAGGGAGCAAAGTTCTCATCCACAGTGCTCAGTCAGCGGGGCCTCTTGCATCCCAGAAAGGAGGAGAAAATGGCAGTTGACCTTGGTGGTCTTCCTAACCATGAGGAAAACTTCAAATAAACCTAAACTGGAGCACATTCTTAGTTCAGAGGCACCCAAGACAACACACTGTCCTGGATGGGATCCTAGGGCAGAAAGAGCAGGATGGTAAAACCCAAGGAATTGGAATAAAGCATGGTTTGGTTCATAATGTGCCAATATGGGCTCATCAAACTTGTGATGAGCCTGTCTTGTGATGTTAACCAGCAGGCAGCAGGGTACAGGCTCCATTCTGTACCAGCTTTGTTACTTTCTGTAAGTATAAAATGATTCTGGAAACAAATGTTTACCAAAAAGAAGATGGAGAAAATTCCAAAGTATTTTTGTGCATCCCTTACAGGTGAAGAGCACTTACTGAAGCAAGCAAAATCAGCAGATACCTCTTCAGCCTATTTCTTTGCCTTTTGCAACATAAACATGATGGATATGTTTAATTATAAGATAATGACATTAAAAAATAAAAATTTTGATTTACCTTAAGTGGATGTTGTTTCTTGGCTTTATCCTTTCTTTCATATTATCAAATATTTGGGCTTATGATTTTTTAAACTACCTTTTAGATATAAACAAAATAAAAACTTTTACTAACAAGTGTTTTTTGTTTTGTTTTGTTTCATGTGGGTGCTGGGGGTTGAATTTAGGGCCTCATAGTAACTGCTGTTCCCTGAGCTACACCTCCATCTTTGCCCTCACCAAAATACCTTTATCACTGAGCATGGTCCAGCCTGCCTTTAATCCCAGTGCTCAGGAGCCTGCCTCTGCAGGCAGATCTCTGTGAGTTCAAGGCAAGCCTGGTCTACATAGTAAGTTCCAGGACAGCTGGGGCTATAGGAAGACTCTGTCTCAAAAAGACAAAAAAAAAAGAAAGAAAGAAAGAAAGAAAGAAAGAAAGAAAGAAAGAAAGAGAAAAAGAAAAAGAAAAGAAAAGAAAAGAAAAGAAAAGAAAAGAAAAAAAAACTGAAATTTATTGGGGCTGGAGAGATGGCTCAGTGGTTAAGTGTAGGAAGCTTTCTTTGTAATGAGCAGGTACCACGAAGCCCTACTAAGGGAAGGGAAACACAGTACCCACCTGCAGCCACTGTAGGGAACTGGCCTCTCGACACAGAGACCAGCCAGTTACTTCTGCAGCCCGGCCTGAGAGGTCCCACCAACTCAGGCCCTTAGCCTGGGACAACGGAACATTTCCCACTCTTGGCCATGATTGCCCACCTGCCCAGAGACTGCTGGCCCCTGGACAGGAATCTCAGGCTGACGGCTGATGGTCTATCTTTAGCCTATGTCCACTCACAATTCACTTCACCACACCAGCTATCCAGGTTGGTGGTCCAAGAACCTCTTTCCAACCCACTGGCCACCTGAACAATGCAGGCCTGCTTTGGCCTGTATGAGCACAAAAAAGTAATGACGGTAATGTAGAATTTGATTTATTGCCCACTACAGCCTGCTTTTATAAGCCAAATGACATGAGTTCCCAGAGCCAATCACAGGCCCCCCAATTCCGAGCCACTGCACACTGCCGCCCCACCCAGCACCATGCACTTGGGCCACGTTGTCTGCTTCCTCTTGGGGCAGGGTCAGAGAAATCCCCTGACTCCCATCCACGTGGTGCCCTGAGGAGTGCTGAGAACCAGCCCCCAATTCAAACTGGATCTTCCCATAGTTAAGAGTTTTGGCAGCTCCTGCAGAAAACCCTGGCTTGAATCCCAGCACCCACATAACAGCATACAACTGTCTGTAACTCCAGTTCCAGAGAATTTGACTCCCTCCTCTGCCCGCCTCAGGCACGTACATACATGTAACATACATAACACTCATACATAAAAAATAAAAATAAAAAAAGCCAAGCATGGTGGCATACCCCTTTAATCCCAGCACTCAGGATGCAGAGGCAGGTCACTCTCTGTGAGTGAGTTCAGCCTGGTCTACACAGTGAGTTCCAGGCCAACTGGAGCTACAGGGAGATCCTGTCCCCCCCCCCAAAAAAAAACCCAAAAACATTAAAATTAAAAAATAAACCAAAAAAAGCCCTCATCACCAGTTAATTTGAAGGGTCAGTTTCATTCTGCTCTAGTCATTTGGTGTCTAGATAGTAGATTTCCATTATCAGCAACTGAACTCTTTGTCTGAAAAGCTTGAGGCAGGGTGTGAAGCCACAGGTAACAGCTCTGAAATAATTATGGTAAAGCAAGTCAACATTTCCACTTTTTTCCCTGCTATATCAGTATGGATAGTTCTGAAAAAACACAACTTTCTTAATTTCTTCCTCCTTTCCCTTTCTTTCTTTGTTTCTTCTTCTCTCTTTCTTTTCTTCTTTGTTTCGTATTCTTTTTTTTTTTTTTTTTTTTTTGAGACAGTCTCTTTATGAAGCTCTGGCTGGCCTGGAACTCACTATGTAGACCAGGCTGGCCTTGAACTCAGAGATCCATCTGTCTTTGCCTCCCAAGTGTTGGGATTAAAGATGTTCACCCTAGCTGAAGAGCAAAGAGCAGTCTTCTGGCAGCCACCACTTGTAGGTTTTAGAACTTGAGCTGTCACTGTGGCCATAACCCTGACCAACCGTGTGGGACTCACAGGCACCCCTGACACAGGGAGTAGTTTTGTTTTGCTGTTCCTTTTTTTTTTTTTTTTATTTTGGCTGACATATACAAATATAAAGTTGTATATATTTATAGGGTCACATAAAACTTAAAACTAGGGGCTGGAGAGATGGTTCAGCAATTAAGAGCGCCGACTGCTCTTGCAGAGGACCCGGGTTCAATTCCCAGCACCCACATGGCACCTAAGAACCGTCTTTAACTCCAGTTCTAGGGGAATCCAATGCCCTCTTCTGACCTCCATGGCATTGCATGACATGGGTGCACCAACCTACATGCAGACAATACATTCATACACATAAAAATAATAAATAAAATGAAAAAAAAACCTTAAAACTGCTGAACATGTTTAAGTCATTAAACATCTATAATTTCTTTGTGATTAAAAATTCCACAGTTCTGAACAAAATTACATGGTTTTTTCTTTGAGGCTTTTGAAATGCATGCAATATTGCATCTATATTGATCCTACTGTAAAATCATACACCAAAGCATCATGCTCTATGTAACCAACTTGGTATTCGTTGATCAGTTTCTTCCACACATACCTTCTTCTTTCTTTCTTTCTTTCTTTTTTTTTTAAATTGTGTTCAGGTGTTCAGATTGTTCCTTTTTTAACTTCTGCACTGAAGTCCAAGATCAGATCTCCTTCACTGGCCACCTAGTGGCTTCAGGTGTGAACAGCAAAACAGTACAGAACTGAAGACAAGGATGAGCGTTGGCCACCACAGGGTGCTGGGCGGGGACCAAACCTGGGTCCTCTGGAAGAGTAGGAAGCACACCTAACCACTGAGCCATCCCTCTAGCCCCACATTGCTTTTTTGATTTTCCCACAGTTCTTAGATCTTCCAGTTCCACTTTGTCACTTTACATTTGACTTTGGGAAGTCTTTCTAGACTTTGACTTGGCCATCCTCGTCCCCATGACACGTCCACCAACAGTATACATTTCTATCAGTTACTGTGCTTTTTTCACTAGATAAACTCCTGGTCCAATAATTCCAACACCTGTTTGTTTTTGTTGTTGTTTTTTTGGTCATTTTGAGATAGTGTCTCCCTTTAGTCCCAGCTGGCCTAGAGCTCACTCTGTACACCAGGCTGGCCTTGAACTCACAGAGATCCACCTGCCTCTGCCTCCCAAGTGCTGGGATTAAAGGCGTGTGCCACCATGCCTGGCTTCCCCCCCCCCATCTTTTCCAGACAGGGTCTCCCTGTAGCCCCAGCTTCCCTGGAATTCACTCTGTAGACCAGGCTGGCCTTGAACTCACAGAGATGCTCCGCCTGCCTCTGCCTCCAAGTGCTAGGATTAAAGGTGTGCACCACCACGCCCAGCCCCATCTTTCTTACATGGGTTTTCGAGATCAAATTCAGATTGTCAGTCTTGTGTGGTAAGTGCTTTTACCTGCTGAGCAATCTCACCAACTCGTATTTCTATTTCTTTTTTTAATTAATTATTATTTTTTATGTGTATGAGTGTACTCTCTGCATGTAGGTTGGTGCACCGGTGTTGTGCAATGCCACGGAGGTCAGAAGATGGCGTCAGATTCCCCTGAAACTGGAGTTAAAGACGGTTCTTAGCCGTCATGTGGGTGCAGGGAATCGAACCTGGGTCCTCTGTAAGAGCAGTTGGTGCTCTTAACTGATGAGCTATCTCTCCAGCCCCTCATATTTCTATTTCTTATTTAGCCTAAGTTGTTGGGCTTTGAATTTGAGAAGTGTATTCTTATTTTTCTTCCACTTACAGGAAACAAAAAGGTTTAAAGGAATTTGTTTAATTTGTTTAATAGTGGAATTATCAGACACTAAGTCAAAGTTCTATTTGTCAAAGTAAATTTTTTTTCTCTACAATGAAAATTTTATTTTTTTATTTTTTAAATTTATTTAATTATATATATATATTTTTTATTAAATCTAGACCCGTGTCCCCCCATTCCCCCTCCCCACCAGAGCTCATGCATTCTGCCAAACGTGCTTTTCATCTCTTTCTCAGTCTTTCTCAATATTCCCTATGTGGAAGTTGACTGTTTTGAGCAGAAGTTCACTGTTTCAGTCAGTTCTTTGATGCAGTCCTTTCTGTTGTTGTTGTTGTTGTTGTTTCCAATATGCATCACCCCCAACTGCTTTGGACAAAAGCTCAATGGGCCATGCACAAGAAATACTTACAACTAGGTAATTGGCACTAGCATCCACAGATGAGGGATACCATTCATCGTTTGTTTTTCTGGGACTGTGTTACTTCACTCAGCATGATGTCCTCTAGCTCCAGCCATTTTCCTGCAAAGCTCATGATGTCATCTTTATTTACTGCTGCATAGCACTCCATTGTGCAGATGTACCACATTTTCTCTATCCACTCGTCAGTTGAGGGGCATTTGGGTTGGTTCCAGCTCCTTGCTATTGTGAAGAGAGCTGAAATAAACATGGCCATGCATGTATCGCTGTGGTGGGGTGAGTCTTGAGGGTACATGCCCAGTGTAAGGTTATGGCGCACTCCCCCTGGAATGAAAAGCCACGAGGTCTAAGCTCTTCAGAGCAAAGTTTAATTCAGGGTAGCCAGGGCTGGGCTCAGGGGAAAGAGAAAGCCAAGCCAAGCACAGAATGGCATGTGGCTTGGGAATTTAAGGGATAAGGTGGGAGTGGGATTCAGTGAGAGTGGAGTGGGTCGGAATCTGGAATCTGGCTTCCGAAGGGTGAGGCGGAAGATTCCTGAGTAATCGGTGGTGGCCTGCTTTAGCATAGCCAAAGGCTATGCCTGGTACTGCAGGTTCTTGGGCAACGTGGATCTTAGGTGTCTCTGCATTCCGATGGGCTTCTGGAGCTCACACCCTGACATTCCAGCCTTTTGTTCCTATAGGGAAAAAGGGCGGAGATCGTCTTCTGTAGCTACTTCAGAGCTGAACATGGACGTCGAGGGGTAAGAATTCTAGGCTGGAAGATCAGAGCATGATTTTTAGCTTTGCCCGCCTTGGGTGTCCAGTGCCCAATCTGGGTCAGCAGTGGCCAGTTGTTGGTAGGCGGCTTCTCCGTCTGCAACTGAGAGAAGAAGCTGGTTAAATCTTTTATGAGTGAGGTGTTGGATTTGGTTTTGGAAATATCGTAAAAGGCATGGGGCCACCGTACACAGAGTTATTAGCACTATCAGTGGGCCTAGTAAAGGTGTTATCCAGGGAAGGATTGTTGCCCAGGGACCCCAACTGGAGGGGCCCTCTCCATTAAGGGTCCTCTGAGACAGGTCATGCACTACTTTCTGCAAACGCTGGACATTTTGTTCCACCTTTCCAGACTCATTGACAAAATAGCAACACTCTTTTCCTAGGAAAAGGCAGGCTCCCCCTTTCTCAGCTGTAAGTAAATCCGAAGCCAGCCTATTCTGAAGGGTGACTTCTGCTAAGGAGGAGAGTTGCCTTTGTAAGGTTTGAATGAATTGAGCAGTGGCCTCCACCGCAGTTACGAGTTCTGCGTTCAGTTGCCGGAGCTCCTGGGAAAAGCGCTGAGCTGTAACAAGGGTGTGTCCCAAGCTGCCAGCAGCTAACCCAGTGGCTGTGACAGCAGAGACCAGACTGATGCTCACCAGAACTGCCAACGTGGCTGCCTTCTTTGTCCTGGGATGGTGATCAGTTAAGGAATTTACCCAAGTTTCTCAAGCTTCTAGGTGTGCCTGGATCTCCCCTGAAGTGTAGAGAGTAAGACTAGGCACCAGTACTATTGGAAGGCATGGGCCAGAGGTGTCAGTAGAAATGCAGGTGTATACTCTAGAGGAACATAGAAATGCCAGTCCTGGGCCCAGAGATGTTCGGCCTCTGACAGTCACATTTCTATATGAGGAACCCGGGCAGTTTGAAATCTGAGCTGTCCAACACTCAGTTAGTTTGAGATAGGGGGGGAGGGGTGGTAAAGGAGTGTCTAGGAGAGGAGTTAGAGAACATTTAGAAGTGGTTTGATTAGAAACATTGTACACCAGGAGAGGAAGGAGTAATGACCTCTGCAGTGGTGCACAGAGAAAACATTCAGAAGCATTGATAGTGGAGTAATTTCTTAAAAGTGAGGTAGATATGGACAGTAATTCATCCCATGAGAATCAAAGTGAAGAATTTAGGTGCTGTAGACTTTGAATGGTCTGATGCTTAGTGTTGTTTAGAGCTTTTAAAGCCTGTAGGGCATGAGAGTTTTCGATGGTCTTTTTAATCTTTATTCTGCCCCTGGCTGAATAGAAGTAATGAGTTTCATAAAAGATGCCTGCAGCTGCTACACGATACCTGGGCCAGGAGGAGGGGTTTGCAATTTGAAAAGTTATATTTTTTCTCCTGGTTCTGAGAAAAGCTGTTTGGGCTTCGTCGCAACCCCCTTCATCCAGCGAAAGAAGACACAACACAAGAGCGATCTTCCTCGAGCAGTTTATTCAGGCACCCTTACATCCGCTCTCTCCCAAAGTCTCCTCTCAACGTCTCCTACCAGTTCACCACTTATATAGCATCTCATAACCAATCAATTTCCACCACGTGGGTCTCAAGGATAGGATATCTCTATGCGGAACAGAGGGCTTCAGCAGGGCCAAACCAACTGCATGGAGCTCTCACCTCCGTGGGGGTGGGAGGCGGAAACCGGTGCCACCTTTGAGGCGCGGCACTTCGCAGCTGCCAACAGGGCTTTATGCCCCATGAAAATCCTGACCAGTGATAATTGCAGGACCAATGAGGACATCCTTCCCACCCCCCAGGATCTCTACAATCAGCCCTGTCCTGTTCTCCAATAAAGCAGAGAAATTTGCAGTAGTTCTCATATCCTGAGTTTGCTCCTGGGCATCGGTAGGTGCATGGGTCCAGGATGTCAAAGGAGAGTGAAACAGAAGAACAGGAGGAAAACTGACATTCTGAATAATTAAGAAGCCTGGTTTCCTGGTTTTTATCATCAAGTGTCCAGACTTCAAACCTATAGGCACATGGAGGGGCAGTACAGGAATCCTGGTTGGTACTAGCCACCATCAGAGGGACAGCTACAGACAGGAGACAGGCAAAGAAAATTGGCTGCCACATAATGATATGACTATTCCTGTATAGGGGGCAGGGATGGGATCCTATGGATCTTAAGTTTTAGATGGCCAGTTGGGGTGGCCAAGTACTTGCTGTGACTCCTTGCCAGCTTTAGTTTAGAGAGATGTATCTAGCCCTGGACTCTGAGGAGTTTAGCTGCAGTAGGAGTGGCCAGGATCACCAAGTAAGGTCCAAGCCAGCGGGGCTGTAGAGCTGCCCCAGCCGTTGTGTTCTTGGTAGTAGAGCAGAGGAAGGCATAGACTGGGTTGTAGAATGCCAGGTACTGGATCCTTAGAAGCCTGTGGGATGATTTGGTCTGTGTGTTCCCTAAGGAGCTGTCTTAGGAGAGAGAAGGCAGGCAGGTAATCATGAAGGAGGGATGGATCCTGTAGTGGAAAATTACTTAGTAAGTAGGGCCGGCCATACATGAGTTCAAAAGGACTGAGAAAGGAAGGTGCTCAGGGAATGGCTCTGAGCCTTGTTAAGGCCAAGGGAAGGAGGGAGGTCCATGACTGATGGAGGTCCAGAGACAGCTTGGTCAGTTGGTCCTTAAGGAGCAAGTTGGCCCTCTCCACCTTTCCTGATGATTGGGGGTGGTAAGGAACATGAAGTTTCCAAGTGATGCCCAGTGCCTGAGAGACTGACTGGGTCACTTTCGAGACAAAAGCTGGACCATTATCTGATTGGAGGCTGAGAGGAAGACCAAAACGTGGGAGAATATGTTGGATTAGATGAGTAGCAACAATGTCTGATGTTTCCTTCTTAGTAGGGAAAGCTTCTATCCAGCCAGAAAAGGTGTCTACTAGAAATAAAAGATACCTGACACCCTTACAAGGGGGCATGTGTGTAAAGTCAATCTGCCAGTCAACCCCTGGGAGGACGCCTCGGTGCTGATGAGGCTCGAGGGAGGGAGGGGGTCGCCCACCCCCTTGTGGAGAGACAGAAGCACAGACAGAGCAAGAGTGAGAAACATCAGTGATGATTCAGAAAAGTTTGGGGTGATAGAGAAGGGGGTCCAGAAACTTATAAAGTTCACGCAGCCCAATGTGGAAGATCTGGTGCAATTTAGTCAAAATAGGGAGGGCTTGGTCCTCAGGGAGACAGTATCTGTCCTTAAGGGTTAGACAGCCATCTGGTCCTGGCATGGCACCTAGAGCAGAGAGGTGGGAATACTGCTTAGGGGGGTAAGAGGGGGAGAAGGCAGCAGAGGTCAGGAAAGAGATATTAGAGGCCTTAAAAGGGGGTTGGCTAGCTTCTTTGGCCACACAGTCTGCTAAAGCATTGCCCTGTGCTATGGGATCATCTGTATGCTGGTGACCCCTGCAGTGAACAACAGCTGCCTTAAAAGGGAGATAAGAAGCTTCTAAAAGCTTGAGAATGAGGGGGCCATTGGTGATCGGGGTACCCCTTGTGGTTAAGAGTCCCCTCTCCTTCCAAATGGCTGCATGGTGGTGGAGGATGTGATAAGCATATTTGGAATCAGTATATAGAGTCACCTTGTGTCCCCAAGCAAGAGTCAGTGCTCTAGTAAGAGCCACCAGTTCCGCCTTCTGAGAGGTGGCTCCAGGTGGGAGGGGTCCACTCTCAATAATGTCTGGCGGAGAGAGAATGGCATAGCCTGCTCTACAGGACCCCGTAGGGGTCAAAGTGGAGCTTCCGTCCACAAACCAAGTAAACTTAGAATCAGGCAAGGGACTAAGGGAGATCCGGGGCTCCTGGTAAGTAAGTTCTTGAAGTACTTCCAGACAGGAATGAGTAAGGGGTCTGGGCAAGGGCAGGAGGGTGGCAGGATTAAGGGGTGAGCATGAATCAAGGCTGAGAGACGGGTTCTCGAGAAAAGTAGCGTGGAACAGTTGGAGTTTGGAAGGTGGCAGAGTAGCCAGAGAAGAGTGTGTGAGCAGATCCTGAAGGCGGTGAGGAGAGAGAACAGTGATGGGCTGCCCTAGAGTGAGCTGAAGTCCTTCTTGAGCTAAAAGGGCTGCAGCAGCCAGTGCTCGGAGGCCAGGCTGCCACCCACGGACGGTGGAGTCCAGTTGCTTAGATAAGTAAGCCACAGGAGCAAATGTAAGTCCCTTCATCTGGCCTAAGACTCCTAGAGCCAATCCCTTGTTCTCACAGGCATAGAGGAGAAAGGGGGCAGTGAGGTCTGGAAGGGGGAGAGCAGGGGCTTGAAGAAGGGCATCCCTGATAGAGAAGAAGGTGGCTTTAACAGGGTCTAAGGGATCCACAGGTTCAGAAACATCTCCCTTCGAAGCCTCGTACAGGGGCTTTGCCAGGAGAGCAAAATTAGGAATCCAAGTTCTTAGATATCCTGCTATACCCAGGAAGGAAAGGATTGCTTCCTTAGTAGTGGGGGGCTGTAGAGATTCGAGGTGACTTTTGCGATCAATAGTTGGGGTGCAGAAAGTGGGGGTGAGCAGGAATCCAAGGTACTTAACCTGGGGAAGGGAGAGTTGGGCCTTGGAGGGAGAGACCCGGTATCCCTTCTCACCAAGGAAGTTGAGAATGAGAGAAGCGTGAGTTTTCAAGAGGGCAAGAGATGGGGAGCAAAGGAGTATGTCATCCACATACTGTAGCACTGTGGATGGTCTTAAGTCTAAGGCAGTAAGATCCTGGGCTAGAGCCTGACCAAATAAATGAGGGCTGTCCCTGAACCCCTGAGGGAGAACTGTCCAGGTCAGCTGTGAACTTGTCCCAGTGTCGGGATCCTCCCAGGTGAAAGCAAAAAGGTTGTGTGAGTCAGGATGCAGGGGGATGGAAAAAAAGACATCTTTAGGGTCTAATACAGTAAAGTGAGTTGTGGAGGAGGAAATATGAGACAGGAGCGTATAAGGGTTGGGAACTACGGGATGAATAGGAACTACAGCTGCATTAATAAGACGGAGGTCCTGCACTAGGCGGTAGGACCCATCTGCCTTAAGAACAGTGAGAATTGGAGTGTTATAGGGGAAGTGGGTAGGTTTGAGGAGGCCTGCTGTGAGCAATCTTTGAATAATGGGTTTGAGACCCTGTCTGTGTTTGAGAGCTATAGGGTACTGAGCCCTGCAAGGAAAAACAGAGGGATCTTTGAGAGGAATATGAACTGGGGTGTGGTGGGAGGCTAGCCCCGGGGTAGAAGTGTCCCACACCCTGGGATTAACTTCGGAGGCCCGGAGCGGCCAGGAGCAGGGTGGAGAGTAACAGGGAGGAACTGAAGTGAGAAGGAAGATTGGAGAGGGGGAAGGGAGGGATAGTGTAAAAGATACCTTTTGCATTAAATCTCTTCCAAGAAGAGGGGAGGGGCAAGAGGGCATGACTAAGAAGGAGTGGGTGAGGGGAATATCCCAGAAAACACAGGGAACAGGGCCTGTACTCTTAGGACTGTGGGTCTTTCCATCAACACCCACCACGGAGAGCTGCGAGGGGAAAGTTTTGCCTGAGTAGGAAGGGAGAACTGACCACATAGTGCCCGTGTCTATTATGAAAATAAAAGCCTTACCTGCCACGTGGGCACTGACCCTGGGCTCCTCCATGGTGATAGCGAATGAGGCATTCCGGGATGGAGGTGCAGGGCCGCATCAGTCTTCAGCCGCCAGTCCCAGGATGTCGCGGACAGCGTCGGGCCGGTGTGGGGGCGGGGCCTCAGAGGGATGGCTCTCCCGTGCATCGGCACAGCAGGACAATCACTTCTCCAGTGGCCCCTTTCTCCACACGCAGGGCACGGTCCCCTTGGTTGATGAGGTGTGGGGCAGACGCGGGACCAGTGTCCCGTTTGTCCACACTTGAAGCAGGGCCCTGGCGGCACGGAGTCAGCTTCATTTCTCCATTGGTGTGCGTTGGCGGCAGGTCTCTTAGGAGGAGCCCGGAGGGCAGCAGCAAGGAGGTGGCCGGTTTGGCTGTGCTGGGCCCGAGATTCAGCTCTCTCCAATTCCTCTCTACCATTATAGACTTTAAATGCCGTTTCAGGCAGCTCTCCTTGGGGGGGTGGCTGGTCCCTGTTCTAAACGCCTAAGTTTTTTTCCGTATATCAGGAGCAGATTGAAGAATGAAATGGTGATTAATCATAAGGATACCCTCCCGAGACTCTGGGTCATATCTAGTGTATCTTATCAGAGCCTGGGTGAGCCTGGCTAAAAATTGGGAGGGGTTCTCATTTTTTATCTTGAATGACTTCCCGAAACTTATCATAGTTAACTAATTTATGAGAGGCCCTCTGAAGGCCTTCCAGGAGGCAGGTGATCATGTGATCCCTGGCTTGGATACCAGGGTTGGGTTCTTCTGCTGTTGGAATTTGATAATTCCAACTTGGGTCTTGTTTAGGTACAGCTATTTCCCCCTCAGGCAGCGCACAATTTTCACTATGAATCTTATCTCCGTGAGCCTGGGCAGCTGTCCAGACCTGCTCCTTTTCATCAGGAGTAAGGGAGTTAGAGAGAATCACAAACAGATCATGCCAGGAAAGATCATAGCTCTGGGTGAGCATACGAAATTCCTTAATGTACCTGGCAGGGTCCGTGAAAAAGGAGCCCAAGAGCTTTTCAATCTGCAATAAGTCAGCCAAGGAGAAAGGGACCTGGACTCTCACTAAGCCTTGCGCCCCTGCTACTTGTCGGAGGGGGAAAAGTCCACCTGGATCAGTACGGGAAAGGGTGTGGTGGGAGATGGGTGAGGGGTCTGGAGCAGAGGAGACTGTGGCTGGCAGAGGAGAAAGAGCAGTGGGAAGGGTAGGCAAAGGGTAAGCAGTTGCTGGAGCTGTGGGAGGAGGGGTAGGCAAAGGAGAGAGAGCTGCTGAGGTAGCCATAGCTGGAGCCATGGGAGGAGGGGTAGGCAAAGAAGAGAGAGCTGCTGAGGCAGCCATAGCTGGAGCTGTGGGAGGAGGGGTAGGCAAAGGAGAGAGAGCTGCTGAGGTAGCCATAGCTGGAGCTGTGGGAGGAGGGGTAGGCAAAGGAGAGAGAGCTGCTGAGGTAGCCATAGCTGGAGCTGTGGGAGGAGGGGTAGGCAAAGGAGAGAGAGCTGCTGAGGTAGCCATAGCTGGAGCTGTGGGAGGAGGGGTAGGCAAAGGAGAGAGAGCTGCTGAGGTAGCCATAGCTGGAGCTGTGGGAGGAGGGGTAGGCAAAGGAGAGAGAGCTGCTGAGGTAGCCATAGCTGGAGCTGTGGGAGGAGGGGTAGGCAAAGGAGAGAGAGCTGCTGAGGTAGCCATAGCTGGAGCTGTGGGAGGAGGGGTAGGCAAAGGAGAGAGAGCTGCTGAGGTAGCCATAGCTGGAGCTGTGGGAGGAGGGGTAGGCAAAGGAGAGAGAGCTGCTGAGGTAGCCATAGCTGGAGCTGTGGGAGGAGGGGTAGGCAAAGGAGAGAGAGCTGCTGAGGTAGCCATAGCTGGAGCTGTGGGAGGAGGGGTAGGCAAAGGAGAGAGAGCTGCTGAGGTAGCCATAGCTGGAGCTGTGGGAGGAGGGGTAGGCAAAGGAGAGAGAGCTGCTGAGGTAGCCATAGCTGGAGCTGTGGGAGGAGGGGTAGGCAAAGGAGAGAGAGCTGCTGAGGTAGCCATAGCTGGAGCTGTGGGAGGAGGGGTAGGCAAAGGAGAGAGAGCTGCTGAGGTAGCCATAGCTGGAGCTGTGGGAGGAGGGGTAGGCAAAGGAGAGAGAGCTGCTGAGGCAGCCATAGCTGGAGCTGTGGGAGGAGGGGTAGGCAAAGGAGAGAGAGCTGCTGAGGCAGCCATAGCTGGAGCTGTGGGAGGAGGGGTAGGCAAAGGAGAGAGAGCTGCTGAGGTAGCCATAGCTGGAGCTGTGGGAGGAGGGGTAGGCATAGGAGAGAGAGAGCTGCTGAGGTAGCCATAGCTGGAGCTGTGGGAGGAGGGGTAGGCATAGGAGAGAGAGAGCTGCTGAGGTAGCCATAGCTGGAGCCATGGGAGGAGGGGTAGGCATAGGAGAGAGAGAGCTGCTGAGGTAGCCATAGCTGGAGCCATGGGAGGAGGGGTAGGCATAGGAGAGAGAGAGCTGCTGAGGCAGCCACAGCTGGAGCTGTGGGAGGAGGGGTAGGCAAAGGAGAGAGGGCTGCTGAAGCAGCCAGAGCTGGAGCTGTGGGAGGAGGGGTAGGGTTCAGCGGAGCGCCCAGGTCGGCCACATCAAGGTCAAAAGCAGAGGTGGAGTTCTGATCTAGTGTATAGGGAGGGGGATGGGAGGCCTCCTTAGTTGTCTGTAACCCAGACTTGGGTGTCGCTGATTTGGCAAGAAGAACCTGATGAGGGTGGCAAGAGGAGTAGAGAGAGGGACGGGAGCGAAGGGCAAAGAATGCCTGTACATACAAGCAATCTGACCATTTACCGGAGCACTGGCAGAAGTCTCTCAAAGCTGTGAGAATTTGGAGATCTAAGGTACCTGTCTCAGGCCAGACAGGATTGTTAGCTAATTGGTATCCTGGTCAGATAGTGGAGCAAAGTCTCTCAAGGACCTTAGGGTTGATTTCCTTGGAGAGATTTAGTTTCCTTAAAGAGTGTAGGAGACATTCCAAGGGTGTGAGGCCCAGGGCCTCTCTTTTAGAGTGTGAGGCTCCCATATTGGGAGTCGGAGGATGAGGAAGAAGGGAAAGGGAGAGAGAGAGAGAAAAGAGGTTTGTAAATAGATTCTTTTTAGTCTCAGCACCCAGGCAAGCCCTAAGGTGCATCCGCCTTAGTTCTAGGTGGGTACTCAGAGACCACAGGTAGTCTCTAAAATCGGGGCCTGCAGGTCTGTGAAGTCAGCGTCCCAACAGTCACAGAAGAGGCCAAAATTCGGGTCCAGAGTCTGTCCCCAGTGTGATAGACAGCAAACTGGACAGGGAAAATCAGAGGGGCATCCCTGACTTAGCTGGCACTCAGGGATCCAAAATGGAATAGAACGGGAGACTAAAAAGAATGGAAAAAGAGGATGGGAGAGAAGGCAGATGGAAAGCAGAACAGGAAGTGTCGAGGCAGAGGGGGCAGCTAGAGGGGGCAGCTAGAGGGGGCAGAACATACACAGGGTTACACAGAAGGTAGGGTGGGAGATAAGAATCTCCCCTCACTCAGGTGCCCGTCTGGCCAGCCGCCCGAGAGGCGACTTAGGAAGTCTTACCATGAGGGCCACACGTATAAACCCCATGCTCAGTCATCACGAGTGTGATGAGTGCCCGATGAGGTGAAATGACTTCGGCGGAACCACGGGTTAGGGCCCAATCAGATTCCGTAGCCCGAGAGCTGTGGAACCATAACATGCACTCAACTCTCACGCACAGTCACACGGGAATAGAGTAGGGTAGGATAAGGAGAGGAGAGAAGGTACCTTCGGCCGAATGGTGGTGGGTGCTGTTGTAGCCTGCGCTCAGTATCTGGCTTACCGGCTACCCCAACACCGCCCCAAGGGGCCGGGGGGCGGGCAAAAATGGCGATCAGAGTCACGGCACCAGAATGTAAGGTTATGGCGCGCTCCCCCCGGAATGAAAAGCCATGAGGTCTAAGCTCTTCGGAGCAAAGTTTAATTCAGGGTAGCCAGGGCTGGGCTCAGGGGAAAGAGAAAGCCAAGCCAAGCACAGAATGGCATGTGGCTTGGGAATTTAAGGGATAAGGTGGGAGTGGGATTCAGTGAGAGTGGGGTGGGTCAGAATCTGGAATCTGGCTTCTGAAGGGCGAGGCGGAAGATTCCTGAGTAATCAGTGGTGGCCTGCTTTAGCATAGCCAAAGGCTATGCCTGGTACTGCAGGTTCTTGGGCAACGTGGATCTTAGGTGTCTCTGCATTCCGATGGGCTTCTGGAGCTCACACCCTGACACCCAGGAGTGGTATGGCTGGGTCGGGTGGCAAGTTCATTCCAAGTCTTCCAAGGGTTCTCCACACTGCTTTCCAAAGTGGCTGCATGAGTTTACATTCCCACCAGCAGTGGATGAGTGTTCCCCTTTCCCCACAACCTCTCCAGCACTTGGTATCATTTGTTTTCTTGATCCTAGCCAGTCTTATTAGAGTAAGATGATATCTTTTTTGTTTTTTTGGCCTTTTCAAGACAGGGTCTCCTTGTAGCCCCAGCTGTCCTGGAACTCACTCTGTAGACCAGGCTGGCCTTGAATTCACAAAGATCCGCCTGCCTCTGCCTCCCAAGTGCTAGGATTAAAGGCGTGCGCCACCATGCCTGGCAAATATCTTAAAGTGGTTTTGATTTGCATTTCCTTAATGATTAGTGATGTTGAACACTTCTTAAGGTGTTTCTCAGCCATCTCTAATTCCTCACTTGTGAAGTCTCTGTTCAGCTCTTTGCTCCATCTGTTTATTGAGTGGGTCATTTGTTTTCTTTCTTCTTTGTTTTTTGAGNAAAAAACACCATACATAAATAAACAAATATATAACTAACACAAGACATTTTAATTTATTCTTTTTTATTTATTATTTTCATTTAGTATTCTTCAATAAAAAAGAAAATAACAACCTAACAATAAAGAAACAGGAAAAATAAAGAAATAAGTAAATAAAAATTAAATAGAAAATGAATGAAAGAATAAATGAATAAATAATAATTTTTAATTTAATTTTATTTATTTTTGTATGTGGATGAGTGTGCTGTCTGCATGTAGGTTTGTGCACCCGTGTCGTGCAATGCCGCGGAGGTCAGAAGAGGGTGTCGGATTCCCCTGGAACTGGAGTTCTCCTGGAGTTGGAGTTTCAGACGGTTCTCAGCCGCCATGTGGGTGCTGGGGATCGAACCCGGGTCCTCTGTAAGAGCGGTCAGCGCTCTCAACCGCTAGGCCATCTCTCCAGCCCCAAAGTAATTTTCTTTTAAAAAATTTCCTTTAGACTGGGCATGGTGGCACACACCTTTAATCTCAGCACTCAGGAGGCAGAGGAAGGCAGATCTCTGTGAGTTCAAGGCCAGCCTGGATCCACATAGCAAGTTTCAGGCCAGCTGGGGCTACAGGGAGACCCTGTCTCAAAAAAGAAAAGAAACAATAAAAGAAAATTCCTTTAAAGGACACGCCTTTAGTCCCTGGGGGGGCAGAGGCAGGAATATCAAAAAGAATAAAACAATAAAATAAAGAGCAGGTCTTTCTTATGGAAAATAATTTGGGTGTTATTTTAAAATAAGCTACTTCACCCCCCCCCATTTTGAAATAGAGGGTGTACTTCACAAGTTAGTTTCTTCTCCCCCAGGGGCCTGAAACACAAGGGGATCCCAATCTTAACCATGAAAGCCCAGTAGAGGGAGCTATAGAGCTCAAGCCAGTACAAGCTTAGTCTTCAGGAACACTAGCATTATCATTTTAGGGTTCTAGCAGCATCTCTACACCTGCCCATCTCTCCAGTTTTGGGGATGGTTTGTCCTGTGACTTCAATTTTTTTTCCTTTTTTATTATTTTCTTTTCACAGGAAAATAAAAATAATACTAAATGACAATAATAAAACAGAGCAACAAGAACAAAAAAAGGGGGGATTTCCATTTCTTATCCTGGTGAAATAAAGAATCAATCTGTGGGGCTTGGTATGTACTTCTCTTTTTTCCCTTCTGTCTCTCTGTTTCTTTCTTCTTGTCCTGCTTTCAGGGCTACCAGAAGGATATGTGATTACTGGCTAGTCCAGGAACCCTTGAGTTCTCAGCTGAGAAAGAGTCTGGTTAATTGGGGGGGGTCCTCATCCCTAAACTGCTTAATTAATTTCTAGTTTCTGTTTAGTTATGTTACCTTCTGAAAAGGGTCACCTCAATCCCCAGAAGGAAATGGGGACACCGACTGGTCTGACTTCTTCCGTGCTGAAAAGGGATGGTGGGTGTGGCAACTGGGGTATCCTCCATTCAGAAGGTCAATCTAAAAGACCCCCAAACAAACATAACTATAGAGGGAAAAAAATCCTTGCCTGGTGCCCATGAAAGTGAAATGAAGGCAGGAGTAGCTAGGTACATGATGGAGGCAGGGGACCAGGAGAAGTAAGAACAGGGTGAATTCCAATGTCCAACTTAAAAGTCCATTAGATTGGGTGGGATGCTGTCATTGATGCTGAGCTTCCCGACCTGGGCTAAGCTTCCTCAAGCTCAGGCTCCACAGAACTTGGCTCCACCGTTTGTGACACACACAACCAGCCCTTCCCAGGTATGCTGCCAAACCCATCCTGCCAAGAGGACACTCAGCAGACACGTGCACCCAGGAAGGGAAGCTGATTTGGGGGTGGGTGGGGCTCAACCCATCTGTGACTTTCGTAATCATAACGGACACTTTCTTTGAGTCTTCCTGTTGCTGGGAGTCTGACCAAAGTTGCTTTTCATGAAACAGCTGTCTGTTACACAGCAGTCCAGACTTCCTTGTCCTTTTCTAGTCTCTCAATCAAGGTCCCCTAGAATCCACTTTTATTTATTTATGTTTTTTCCTATGGATTCTTTTTTCTTATTGATGATTTGTAGAAAAAAAATCAAATTTAAAAGTTTTTTCATCTCCTATCATATCTAGTCTTTGAGTGGATGTCTTGCAATTTTATTTGCAATTACCCAGAATAAAATATTTTTTTCCCTGAAATGGATTCCTTCCCTCTCTCCAAGGTAGCCAACTACTTACTATTTAGCCTCTACTCCCAGGAACTGGGAGTGTGGCTCAGTAGTAGTTATATATGTTTGAGATCATTTGGTTAGATTTCCAACACTGCAAACTGACAATTCATTTAAAAAATATTGTTCAAGTACAATCCCTCTGATTTCTTATTCCCTGAACTTTCTCGTGGACCTAATTCTTTCTTCCTTCAGCCCTGTATTTGTAGGAGAACATTTTTCCTGTAGCATTCCTGCACTGTCTGTACTTAGTGATACAATATATGGTGAGACCCTTTAGGACAAGTTCCTCCTGACTTTTAGCTTGTGTTCATACTAATGTTCATCACTGACTACGAAAATGAATGTTCCAAGTCTAAAAGCCCCTATGATCTTTGGATGATTTAGCAAGTCATCAGACGCTACTTATTGAAATAGGTATTAGTCTGAAATTCCTTAAAGTTAAATGCACTTTACATAGAAATCTTCAATCAAAGCAACCTACCATAACTATTAGTACTGTTTAAATACCTATATATCTAATTGCTTGTGCTTCATTAGTAGGATTGAAAGGTTATTCCTGGACAAACTGTCAGCCCATGAAAGGAAACAGCTAGAATTGACAAGAGTCCAAAATGACAGCTCCAGAGACTGTTTTGCTTCTTGCCCACCTGTGCCCCCTTTTTCTAGCCTAGGGAACAATCTGCGGAAGAGAGGAGCAGGGTAAGAATGTAAGGGTCTGGATTGGGGTGAGTGGTGAAACTACAAGCAATACTCTGGACACTCATTTGATCAACTTGAATTGAACAAACAGCCCCCCCGGCTGGATGGTGGGAGCCTGGGCTGTGTGGGTTTGGGCACAACGCTTGAAAATTGGTTTTACATGAAGGATGCTTGTACTCATAAATATTACTTATTGTTAAAATGAAAAAATAAAGAGTAAATAAAAAAAAAGTCCATTAAAGCCAGGCGTGGTGGCGCACACCTTTAATCCTAGCACTTGGAGGCAGAGGAAGTTGGATCTCTGTGAGTTCAAAGGCCAGCCTGGTCTACAGAGTGAGTTCCAGTCCACTGGGCTACAGGGAGGCCCTGTCTCGAAAAGACAAAAAAAAAAAAAGAAAGTCCATTAGAATTTCTTGACCAGGGTTTCAAAGCATTAATGTATTAGGTTTCTCCTTCTGTTCTTTGTGTCCATGATGTCTGACTCGATCTGCTTTTCAGGCTTTTTAATAGTCAGGATATGATTTCCACTTACATAGTTTTGTGAGAAAGAAAGAGAAATTTTATTATTGAGCATTAATTAACAACAATAGTAGACTCCAATAGACTGTTTTGTCTGAGGTGACCCTACTCTGTTAATCAAGGCCAGATCTAAGGTTTTTTATGCCTGTTTAACATTATTTCATAGGCTGGGCATGGTGNAATGTCAGCGTTAACACTTTTACAATACATGGACACATGGAGACCAGTTGTGTCCATTTAATTTAATAGCTATATCTGGGAATACAGTAGAAGTTAGGAGTGCCTTGAAAATTAAGAACAATGCCAGGCTTGGTGGTGCACGCCTTTAATCCTAGCACTTGGGAGGCAGAGGAAGGTGGATCTCTGTGAGTTCAAGGCCAGCCTGGTCTACAGAGTGAGTTCCAGGACAGCTGGGGCTACAGGGAGGCCCTGTCTCGAAAAGACAAAAAAAAAAAAAAAAGTCCATTAGAATTTCTTGACCAGGGGTTTCAAAGCATTAATTTATTAGGTTTCTCCTTCTGTTCATTTGTCCATGATGTCTGGACTCGGGATCTGCTTTTCAGGCTTTTTAATAGTCAGGATATGAGTTTCCACTTACATAGTTTTTAGAAAGAAAGAGGAAATTTTATTATTGAGCATTAATTAACAACAATAGTAGACTTGTCCTTTGGCTGCAGGTGACCCTACTCTGTTAATCAAGGCCAAGCACTAAGGTTTTTATGCCTGTTTAACATTATTTCATAGGCTGGGCATGGTGGCGAACATCTTTAATCCCAGCACTTGGGACGCAGAGGCAGGTGGAGCTCTGTGAGTTCAAAGCCAGCCTAGTCTACAGAGAGAGCTCCAGACTAGCTAGGACTAAAGGGAGACCCTGTCTCAAAAAGACAAAAAAAAAAACCCCAAACCATTATTTCATATAACTTTTTGGTATTTTTGAGATATGGGTGGAGGGTATGTATGCATATTTTAGAGTAATATAAAATCAAAAAAGAATGAGAAAAAACTAGTTTGTTATGACATTGTGCCTAACCACAGTATTTATTTTATGGGAGTGCTTCTTAGTATTTCTTATACAAGGATGCTTGAGCTTTTGTCCCAGCATTTTTTTAATTAATTAATTAATTAATTTTTTCTTTTATTTTTTTTTTAATTTTTTAAATTTATTTTTGTATGTGTATGAATGTACTGTCTGCATGTAGGTTTGTGCACCTGTGTCATGCAATGCTGCGGAGGTCAGAAGAGGGTCTCGGATTCCCCTGGAACTGGAGTTACAGACGGTTCTTAGCCGCCATGTGGGTGCTGGGGATCGAACCCGGGTCCTCTGCAAGAACAGTTGGTGCTCTTAACTGCTAGGCTATCTCTCCAGCCCCTATTTATTATTTTTTATGTGTATGAGTGTACTGTCTGCATGTAGGTTGGTGCACCCATGTCATGCAATGCTGTGGAGGTCAGAAGAGGACGTCAGATTCCCCTGGAACTGGAGTTAAAGATGGTTCTTAGCCGCCCTGTGGGTGCTGGGAATCGAACCCAGGTCCTCCACAAGAGCAGTTGGTGCTCTTAACCACTGAGCCATCTCTCCAGCCCCTGTCCAAGCATTTTCTAAAATATTGTATAGTAATTAAAAGTATGAGCCTGATGTAACTTAGCCTTTCTGGATGCTTAACCACCATACTTAATGCCCATACCAATTTGGCCAAGGGTCTTAAGGAATAATTTTGTTCCTTGCCCTCAGAGGTCAACTAAGGCCCAGGGGACTATCCATGGGGGCATCTCTTAAAATGTCCTGCAAATGTGAGTCACCAGTCTTCCTGTGCACGGAGGTCTTGGAGTTCTGCTAATGGGACTTCAGCCAGGGTCCAGTCTATAAAGAGCAAAGTATGTTCATGCTTCAAAAAGGGAAGCCTGGTCTAGCAAGAACTGACTTTGTCCTTGAGTGGATGGATCTGGTAAGTGAAAAGCCAAAAAGAGCCAGGGGCTCCTCCCCCAAAAAAAACCCAAGTGACCCCTCAACCAGATCCTCAACTGACCTTGAGAAAACAAAAACCTTGGTTAATCTGGGCTAACTGTGTGGCCTTAAACATCCAAAAGGAAAGTATAACCAGAAATAATCAGTAAGGCCTGAGAAATTGTATTTCAGGTATAAAACTTGAGTTCTTAGTAAAAAGACAAAAAGAAAAAAAAGAAAAAAAATCACTGCTGTTTTGCCTGTCTTCAATTTTTACTGGTAAGTGCATCTACCCTGTGGCTGCCACTGCTTTTGCCATCCTTCAAAGACATAAGACACAGCTTTTCAACCATCCAATATGTACTGAAGATTCATGTCTCTCCAAGAATCCTCCAAACCTTCAGTGCCAGAAGGACACTGCTGAGACATCCAGCTTGTGACTGAGCAACTAATGGGGTTTCAGCCTCTTTAGAGTATAGACTGCCATTGTTAGACTACCCAGGCTGTATCACGGAGGCCAGTACAGAAAGAGCTAGACAGATGAGGTGCTTCCTGGACCTCATTTGGTGACCATGGGAAGGGAAGACCCAGTGTGGAGCACAAGGGCAGGACTGATGGTTGTCTGGGCTTGACAAGGAGGAGCCTTTGAGCAATTCCTTAAGGAAAGCATGACATCTTTCAGCCTAATAAAGAAAAAAAAATATTTAAAAAAAGGAAATCATAAGCTGAAGATGCTAAAACCTATGATGTCATATTTTGGGAATGATGCAAATTGGAAGAAATAAACAAACAAAAAAGACTGGGCCAAAGAACTGACTGAATCAGAGAACTTCTGCTCGAAATTTCTCCACTGAAAATTTTAAGAGACTAAGAAAAAGATGAGAAACATGTATGGCAGCATGCATGAGCTCTGGTGGGGTGGGGGGCAAGGAAAGTGGAATGGGTCTAGATTTGATTGGGAAATGTTGTAAGAAATGCATAAAGCTTCAATAAAAAAATTGGCTTTAAAAAAAGAAATATATTGGGGGCTGGAGAGATGGCCTAGCGGTTAAGAGCGCCGACCGCTCTTACAGAGGACCCGGGTTCGATCCCCAGCACCCACATGGCGGCCGAGAACCGTCTGAAACTCCAATTCCAGGAGAACTCCAGTTCCAGGGGAATCCGACACCTCTCTTCTGACCTCCGCGGCGTTGCACGAACACGGTGCACAGACTTGCATGCAGACAGTACATTCATACACATCAGATAAAAAAAAAAAAAAAAAAAAAGAAATATATTGACTATCTTTTGGTTATACTTTCTTTTTGGGTGCTTAAGTCCACACAATTAGCCCAGATTAACCAAACTTTGTTTTCTCAAGGTCATTTGAGGTTCTGGTCTTCATGGGGGGCATTTGTTTGGGGGATGTCTAGCTCCTTCTGGCCATTCTTAACCAGTTCCATCTACCTAGGACAAGGTCAGGTCTTGCTAGACTGGGCTTCCCTTTGGAGCACAAGGTGACTTTCCTCTATATTGAGCTTCCTAAAGAGGAACTGGACACTGGCTAGGGTTCTGTTGGTGGATCTCCAAGACCTCCCTGCACAGGAAGCCTTGTGACTCACAATTGCAGAACATTTTAAGAGATGCCCCCATACAAAATCCCCTGGGACCAACTGACCTCCAAGGGCAAGGAAGAAAATTGTCCCCTAAATCCCTTGACCAAATTGGTATGGGTCTTAGCATCCAAAATTTAAGTTATACCAATCTGGTACTTTTAATTACTGTATCACATTTAGATAAATATTGAAGAAAAGCCTAAGAAGCCTTGCATAAACATTGACTAGAACACCATAGGATAAGCAGGTAAAGCTGACAAGAGAAATTTAATCAATTTTAGGCATATCTTTTTTTTTCTTCTGTCTTTTTGAGACAGGGTCTCCGTAGCCCCAGCTGTCCTAGAACTCACTCTGTAGACCAGGCTGGCCTTGAACTCACGTGCGCCACCTTGCCCAGCTAGCATATCTTAAATATAAATGATTTACTACAAACATAAGTAGTCTTTTTACTTTCCCAAACCCCATATCCTGGTTTGTAGTTTTCCAATAACAGGGAACATACCTGTTGACTAGAATTAAACTGAAAACACCAAGTCCATCCAAACTGTCTCCTTCTGGGGTGCATGCCACTAGGTCAGGGATGTAAACCTAGCTTTTCTTGAGTCAATTTATCTTGAAATGGGGAGAACAGAAATCAAAAGTAATACTTGCATAGTCGACAGAGACCAAAAATATCTTTCAGTAGTCAAAGGTAACCAATTACTTGTCTATGCCCCTTTAATATGAATCTACAGCTGAAAGTGCAGTATAAGCCTGCAATGAACCAAAAACCAACCACAACCCTGTGTGGTTGTAATCCCAGTTAGACCATTAGTAAACTGGCTTTAATGTTTATACCATTCCACTCTAGAGATATTTAACCACTTCAATCCAGTACAAGTATCTTATTTTCTATTAAACTTTGCAATCTTTATGCCCATCCAGCTGAATGGGGCAGTTCCCCCAAACACATCACCACAAAATAAAAACTTTAAAGTGACCCTACAAGTCCCGAGGCCAGCTCCTGCCAAACAAATCTTTCCAGATATTCAGAAATGCACCACATAGGCCTGGCAAAAAGACTATCTGCCTCAAAGATGTTCACCTATTGATCAAATATCCCCCACACAAAACACAACCAAAGGCCTTGAATTCTATTTTATCTAGTACTAGCATAGCGACTCCTCCTTCTTTCTTAGTGCCATTTACTTGTATTAGTTTTTACCCTCCTTTCACCTTGAGATGATATCTAGCTTTAAAGGCAAGTTTCTTGGAGATTTTTTTTTTTTTTTTTTTGTATTTTTTTGAGACAGGGTCTCCCTTTAGTCCCAGCTATCCTGGAGCTTGCTCTGTAGACCAGGCTGGCCTTGAACTCACAGAGATCCGCCTGCCTCTGTCTCCCAAGTGCTGGGATTAAAGGCGTGCACCACCACGCCCGGCTGGGTTTTGTTTCTTAATCCATTCTATTAGTCTCTGTCTCCTAATTGGAGAATTCATTCCATTGATATTTAAAACTGTTGTTGTTGAGAGAATTAAATTGCTTCTGGGGCTGGAGAGATGGCCTAGTGGTTAAGAGTGCCGACTGCTCTTGCAGAGGACCCGGGTTCAATTCCCAGCACCCACATGGCGGCTGAGAACCATCTTTAACTCCAGTTCCAGGGGAATCCGACACCCTCTTCTGACCTCCGTGGCATTGCACAAACCTACAGGCAGACAGTACATTCATACACATAAAAATAAGTAAGTAAATAAATAAATAAAATTGCTTCCAATCATTTTAATTTCTAGTACATTCTTCCCCCCCTCCCCCCTTTATCTGAGGCTCTGAGAGTGCGATGAGTCATCTCGGGATGACTCATCTGGCAAATGCACATGAAGATCTCTCCCTATTTCTAGTACAAATTACACAACTATGATAATTAAAATCAGACTACGGGGCTGGAGAGAGAGCCTAGCGGTTAAGAGCACCAACTGCTCTTGCAGAGGACCTGGGTTCGATCCCCAGCACCACATGGCGGCTGAGAACTGTCTGTAACTCCAATTCCAGGAGAACTCCAGTTCCAGGGGAATCCAACACCCTCTTCTGACCTCCGCGGCATTGCACGACACGGGTGCACAGACCTACATGCAGACAGTACACTCATACACTTTAAAAAAAAATCAGACTATGCCTTTTCAGTAAATATTTTTTCAGGATGTTCATATTCATGATTATATTTTTTACAAGGAAGTAAAACGGATAACAAAAAACAGGTATTATGCCAACATCAGCATGTTCTCTATAAATTTAACATTTACTATTTAAGTGGGTAATTTTCCAAGAGCTCTATTCAACCCTCGAGTTTACAGATAGTGGTTACAGGGTACATGGCTCCCAGGTATGTTGACTTTTCTCATAGCTCTGAGAACTGTTTATGAGTTACTTTATTTCTTTCATACATACAGGAGTCCATGGGTTTGGGTCTTTGGAGGGTTACAACTGATTTTCTAGTTCTTTTATTCTTTTTTAATACACTGTACCCAATCCCTGCAAGATGAGGGATTAGGGCGTAGGTGGATCTGTGGCTGGTATCAATAGAAGCATCTCAACATAAACTGAGGCTTGTGACCAGTATCAGAAGGAGCCTGATTGCAGCAACTTTCTTGGAACTTCGACCTCAATTGGCTTCCTGGAAAATCCCCGACTCAGGTGGGTTTACTACCTTACATTCTAAACTTTTGTGTTATAGGGATAGGGTGTGACATTTTTCCTTCTAGCTGCTTTCAGCTGATGAGGGACAATGAAGAAGGGGTTAATGACACAAGAGGGTGGATGCTTTATACCTGGGTGTCACCCTTGTCAGCAGTTGTTGGATAGGGTCTTGCAAGCACCAGATAAGGCAGCAAGGTATTACCAGGATGAGGGATGAGGCCTAAGGTTACTTAGGGGTCCAGTTAGAGGATACAGCCATGGGGGTTATGCTGTCCAGGATTCCCCACTCTGAGGCTAGGGGAAAGACAGTTTTTGGCATTCCCAGCCTTTGGCACAGACCAGGCTGCTAAGAAACTCAAGAAACTGGTACTTTTTGTCTTTTACTAAGGTCTGAAGTTCTATACCTGAAGTACAATTTCTCAGGCCTTACTGATTATTAATTTTTGGTTATACTTTCCTTTTGGATGTTTAAGGCCACACAGCCCAGATTAACCAAGGCTTTTGTTTTCTCAAGATCAGTTGAGAATCTGGTCCTCAGGGGTCACTCAGGTTTTCAGGGGGGAGCCCTTGGCTCCTTTTGGCTTTTCACTTACCAGTTCCATCCACGTGAGGACAAAGGCAAGTCCAGGTCTTGCTGGACCAGGTTTCCTTTTTTGAAGCATAAGGAGAGTTTCCTCTTTATAGACTGGACATTGGCCAGAGTCCTGTTAGTGGATCTCCAAGACCTCCCTGAGCAGGAGGACTGGTGACTCGCGATTGCAGGACATTTCAAGAAATGCCCCCGAACCTAGTCCCCTGGGACTTAGTTGACCTCAGAGGGCAAGGAACAAAGTCCATCAGCTGAATTAGTATGGGCATTAAGTATGGTTGTTAACCATCCAGAAAGGCTAAGTTATACCAGCCTGATACTTTTAATTACTGTATATTTTAGATAAGGCTTGGACAAAAGCCCAAGCAGCCTTGTGTAACACTGACTGGAAGAAATATTTAACACCATAGGTTGAGCAGGCATAGCCCATGAGAGAGAATTAAATAATCTCAGGTCTATCTTAAATGTAAACTGTTCACTATAATTTACTACAAACAGGAACAGTTTCTTTCTTTCCCAGACCCCCATATCCTGATTTATAGTTCTCCCAGAAAGGCAGGAGTTGTATCACATACCAGTAGACAGGAAATAAGCTGATAGGGATTACCAAGCCCATCCAAACTGTCTCTTTCTGGACTGCATGCAGCTGGTTCAGAGAGATAGAACCTAGCTTCTTTTGAGTCAAATTATCTTGTTAGGTCAAAGGGAATATCAAAAGTAACACTTGAGTGATACAGAGAAGCATAGAGTACATTTTTCAGTAGCCAGAAATAACCTGCTACTTGTCTATGCCCAAAATTCTTTTTTGTTTGTTTGTTTTTGCTTTTGTTTTTGAGACAGGGTCTCTCTATAGCGTCAGCTGGCCTGGAACTCACTCTGTAGACCAGGCTGGCCTTGAACTCACAGAGATCCGCCTGTCTCTGCCTCCTGAATGCTAAGATTAAAGGTGTGCACCACCACACCTGGCTTAAAGAGGGTTCTTAGCCACCATGTGGGAGCTGGAAATCGAACCTGGGTCCTCTGCAAGAGCAGTCAGCATTCTTAACCACTGAGCCATCTCTCCAGCCCCATCCAAGATTCTTAATAATTGTCTTAATATAGGAAGTTTTGCTCTTACTACTTGATTCATTTTCTATATTGAAGACACCATCATCTATAAGTGCTGTTTTTATTCCTGATAAAATCATCTTATCAGGGATTATTGTATAATTACCAAAAACTATGGATTGGTTAAAGAGACTTGAATCATTATTAGACAATTGCTTTCCAATCATCAGAGAGACTGGGTTTTTGGCTGTGAGGAATAAGAACACCAAGGTGAATAAATCCACTAGAAATGGTTTGGGAGCTGACTTACACCAGAGAATGGTGATCACTGGACTGGTCAAGCAGTGGCCTTTTCTCTAATGGTGGCAATAGGAGCTGGAGCAGAAAGTCAAGGTTCACATCTTCAAGCAAACACTGCAATGCTTTTTGCAGTCTCTAAGCTTGCCCCAAGTGACGTACTTCCTCCAGCCTGGCCACACCTTTTAAGATCTCCCAAAACAGTGCCACCAACTTGAGAAAAAAATAACTGAATACAAGGCAGGCATGGTGGTACACACATGTAATCTCAGCATTTGGGAGGCAGAGACAGGCAGATCTGAGCTCAAGGCCAGCCTGGTCTACATAGTGAGTTCCAGGACAGCTGGGGCTACAGGGAGACCGTGTCTCAAAAGACCAAAAAAAAGTCTGAATACTTGAAGCCTATGGGGGACATTCTCATTCAAACCATCGCATTCCACTCCCTGGCTCCCATAGGCTCATGACTGAATAAAATGCAAAATGCATATAGTCCAACCTTAAAAGTCCCCAGAGTCTTTACCAGTCTCTTCTGAGACCCAGGCCAAAGTCTCTTCTGAGACCCAGGCCAATCTCTTAACTGTAAGCTCCTGTAAAATCAAAAGACAAATTACATACTCCCAACATACAGTGGAACTGAATACACATTCCCATTCCAAAAAGGAGGAATAGAGGCATAGTGAGGAAATACTGGACCAAAACAAGACCGAAAACCAGCAGGGCAAACACCGAGTCCAAACACCAAGTCCAGTAGCTCCATGTACGACTTCTAGAACTTTACTTCCAAAGAGCTCAGATGGCTCAGCTCTTCCAGCTTTGTGTGCAACATACATCTATTTCTTAGGCTGGTACCACTCCCTATATGCTGCTCTCCTTGGCAATTATCACACAGCTCTGGCATCTCAAATGTCTTCTTGCAGGTCTCCACTGCCAACTAGGCTTTACCTTCACAGCCTCACACAATCAGGGCCTTCTTTATGCAGGGATAGCCCTGCTGCACTCTGTCTGGCCTCAGTGACTCTCTGAAAGTGTGGAGAAAGAACAGATGACCTTGGGGCAGGCTTAGAGACTGCAAAAAGCCTTGCAAGTCTCCAGTTGTTTTCTCTGCTTCCTGTGCTCACTTGAAGATGTGAACCTTGACTTTCTGCTCCAGCTCCTATTGCCACCATTAGAGAAAAGGCCACTCTAGTACGTTCTTAGCCTAAGTTTTTATTTCCTTTTTTTTTTTTTTTTTTTTTTTTTTTTTTTGGTCTTTTCGAGATAGGGTCTCCCCATAGCCCCAGCTGTCCTGGAACTCACTCTGTATACCAGGCTGGCCTTTAACTCACAAACATTCACCTGCCTCTGCCTCTCAAGTGCTAGGATTAAAGGTGAGCACCACCATGCCCGGCTACAGTTTTTATTTCCATAGTGGTGGTATCATTTGTTTTCTGCTGTTGATCAGTTATAGTCATCCCCGCCCTCTGCTCTTTGTATTGCTTAAAGTATTCTCTGCAGGGATGCCTTATTGGAGAGGAATTCTTTCAACTTATTTATATCATGAAACATTTTCCTTTATCCTTCATTATAATAGAGATTTTTGCTAGATAAAGTACTCTGGGTTGGCATCTATAGTCTTTTAGAACTGCGAATATTTTAGACCAGGGTCTTCTGGCTTTCATTGTCTGCATTGAGAAATCAGCTGTAATTCTGATAGGTTTTCCTTTGTAGGTAACTTGTTCTTTTTCTTTTGCAGCCCTCAGTATTGTTTCTTCGCTTTGAATATCTAGTGTTTTTACTATGATATGGTGTGGAGAATTTCTTTTCTGGCTCTGTCTGCTTGGAGTTCTATATGCTTCTAATACTTGTATAGGTATCTCTTGCTTTAATTTAGGAAAAGTTTCCTCTAAAATTTTTTTTAATTTTATTTGTTTTTGTATGTGTATAAATGTACTGTCTGCATGCAAGTTTGTGCACCTGTGTCGTGCAATGCCGCGGAGGTCAGAAGAGGGTGTTGGATTCTCCTGGAACTGGAGCTCTCCTGGAATTGGAGTTTCAGATGGTTCTCGGCCGCCATGTGGTGCTGGGGATCGAACCCAGGTCCTCTGTAAGAACGGTGGCGCTCTTAACTGCTAGACCATCTCTCCAGCCCCTCCTCTAAAATTTTGTTGAAGACCTGGGCCATATTGTTATCCTATGAGTCTTCTTCCTCTTCTATCCCTATAATTTGTAGGTTTGGTCTTTTCTTTTTTTTTAATTTTTATTTATTTTTGTATGTGTATGAATGTACTGTCTGCATGTAGGTTTGTGCGCACCCGTGTCGTGCAATGCCGCAGAGGTCAGAAGAGGGTCTCAGATTCCCCTGGAACTGGAGTTCTCCTGGAATTGGAGTTACAGACTGTTCTTAGCTGCCATGTGGGTGCTGGGGATCGAACCCGGGTCCTCTGCAAGAGCAGTCAGTGCTCTTAACCGCTAGGCTATCTCTCCAGCCCCAGGTTTGGTCTTTTCAAAGTATCCCACAGTTCCTGGTTATTCCATTCTTGTGGTTTTTGTTTTTTGTTTAATTTTTCATAATCTTTACTTGATTTATCCAACTCTTCCATATTGTCTTCCAATCTTGATATTCTATTTTCTACTTCACCCATTCTATTTTGGTTTTGTTTTTTCTTCGCGCATTTGATTATTAAGAGTTTCTCCCATCCTTTCGAAGTTGTTTGTGGAATGTTGCATTTCTTTTTTTCATTTCAGCTTGAATTTTCTTCAGTGTTCCTATATCATTTGTAATTTCATTCCACAATTTATTGTTGTTCTCTTTCAATTTATCCCTGTCTTCTTTTAGATCCCAGACCTCCTTGTTTATAAGCTCCTTAAATTCCCTCCTTAATTTTTCTAATCATATTCATAATTGTTCTTTTGAGATCTGTATCCTGAGTTATATCCAAGGGGTCTTCGTTAGAGGGTACTTGAATAGGGTATTAGTGTTTGGTGAAGATCCACCTGAGTCTTTCATTGAGCTTTAGGCATTTGGGTAGCCTCTGTTAGGAGTGGTTCTAATGTGAATGAAGCTTAGATGTTTATTAGGCTGACACTGATGGTTATATTCTTCAGGTGTTTGTTGACTTAACTGTTGTACTTTAGGCTCCAAACTCTCAACTCTATCCTAACACTATATAGACCAACACCCCTCACCCAACCAGCAAACAGTTTGCCCAATGGACTAAGCCACACAACACCCAAGCCAAGCTCGCACAAACCCCCTAGGCCTGTGGAACCCACACCCCAAGGGCCCCAGGCACTCCTGGTCCTGTGGGCTGGAAGGTCACAACATTTCTGCTGCAATGCAGCCAGAGTCCCCCACATCTAAGTGAGGTGAACATCAATCACCCACCTGGTGATATGTACTCAAAGGACCACTGTGCACCACCCTTAATCTATGAACCAATTCTCCAGGGCTAGGTGCCAAGGTCTGTACCTGGGTTCAGTAGAAGAAAGGCTCAGTTGACACCGGGGCAATCCCTGTTGTCTCCCAATACCCTTGGGTGATGTCTATAGCGCCAAATTGTAGTCCCTAAGGATCCAAATGCCCTTGGACCACCTCCAATGCTTCCCAATGCTCTCGGGGGCCCCTAAGTGCCCCTCCCTGACTTTGCCCATAGCTGCTCAGAATGCACCCTCCATCTTGGGAACTGCCATCTTGAAAAAGCTGTGACTTCAATTTTATTATTTATTTTTTATTTCTGTATGTGTATGAATGTACTGTCTGCATGCAAGTTTGTGCACCCGTGACGTGCAATGCCGCGCGGAGGTCAGAAGAGGGTGTCGGATTCCCCTGGAACTGGAGTTCTCCTGGAATTGGAGTTTCAGACGGTTCTCAGCCGCCTTGTGGGTGCTGGGGATCGAACCCGGGTCCTCTGCAAGAGCGTTGGTGCTCTTAACCACTATGCCGACTTCAATTTTTTTGATGTATCTAAGATGCTGATTTCCAACACTTAGCTCATTTATGTTTCCTTGTTTGTTTGAAACATATGTAGTGCTGGGAACAGATCAGAAGGAAGGAGTTAACTGCAAAATTGAGTTACAGCAAGCCTCTGAAGTAAATTTGGTTCCCATGGTTACTCCCTCCCGCCTGACCCAATCGCTCCCATGACTACCCCTTGTGTTCTGACCACATTTCCTGCTACACTGCCCCTGACTCCCAGTTCCGAGCTACCTGAGGTCAGGATAAACTTTCCCAGTCCTGAAGGAGTGCACTTACTCTCCAAGGGTTTCACTCACCAATGCTCCCCTGGTTTGTGGTTTTTGTCTTTACTATTATTTTTTTTTCTTTAAAAACTCACTGTAAGCAGGGTGTGGTGGCGCACGCCTTTAATCCTAGCACTTGAGAGGCAGAGGCAGGCGGATCTTTGTGAGCTCAAGGCCAGCCTGGTCTACAGAGTGAGTTCCAGGACAGCTGGGGCTACAGGGAGACCCTGTCTCAAAAAGACAAAAAACAAAAAACAAACAAACAAAAGAAACCAAACTCACTGTAACAGACAGTCAGGGTCGCAGTCTTCCATGCAGGGAGTAGGTTTTGTCCCTGGTGTACCAGCTTTCTCAATTGGTTTCTGGTGCACCAGCAAATTAAATAAATTTTGTATCAAAGATTGAATCCTGGGCTTAAGGAGTTTCTTTCTGTGCGTTTTTTCGAACATAACAGTTGGTGGGTGACTTTCAAACTCGTTAAACGTTGGGTTAAATTGGAAGCCGTCTACATCCTTTTGTAAGTCTTCACACTCCATGAAGCTCAGCTGACATACCCTCCTCTAAGGAGCCCTTCTCAGCTGCCCTCTGCTGACGAAGAGGTCTTCCTGCTGTGTTATCAGTGCAACCCCAACCATTCAATGTCCTTTCTTGGCTGCTTATGAATATCTGGAGGCAGATATTATAACATTTTTTAAATTTTTATTTATTTTTTAAGTGTATGAGTGTACTGTCTGCATGTAGGTTTGTGTACCCATGTCATGCAATGCCACAGAGGTCAGAAGAGGGCGTCGGATTCCCCTGGAACTGGAGTCAAAGACGGTTCTCAGCTGTTATGTGGGTGCTGGGGATAGAACCCGAGTCCTCTGCAAGAGCAGTTGGTGCTCTTAACCACTAGGCCATCTCTCCAGCCCAACATTTTTGTAATTTAAAACATAAATATTAAAAGTTTTATAAATTCAAAGGGAATAGAACACTTTTCACCAATTAAAAAAAAAACTACTACTTTTATTTGGCTCATTGCTCAATTTATTAGAATAACCACATTTGGAGAGGCACAAAGCACTTGAGTTTTACATGACTACAAAGTTATCACAAATCCCAAACTTCTTAGTCACGGATACTTCACCTCTGCTTAAAGAAAAAGTTTCCAAAATATCTGAGTTAATTTAATACACAGATCCTGGATAGATGAGAACTACATGTGTTTAAATAAGCTTGTACTTCCTGTTCTAATATCTTCTTTAAATGGAATCCAGCATAAAAGGGACTGAAATGTAGGTCATGATGCAAATGCTTTGGAAGGACAAATCTGCACAAAATGGCAATGACGCAGTGCACACAGTTCTCAAGGATTCACTGGGCCATCTGGGCTTCCATGGCTTGTGCTGTCCATTCTGGGGCTGTCTGACTAATTTTCTCCAGAAGGTTATTCACTTGGAAACAAAGTGACTGGATCTGTTTATCCCATGTTGGCAGGGCTTCTCGGGCTAAAGAAAAAAGGAAATAATGTAAAAAAACTGAAATTATTCCTTTGTATTTTGAGCAAATGAGGGTTAAAGGATAAAATTTTTAATTAAATAATTTTTATTTTATGTGTGTAAGTACATTGCTTGCATGTATGTAAGTGTAACCATATCATACAGTGCCTGTGGAGGGTAGAAGAGGGCACTGGAATTGACTGGAACAGTTTTGGACAGTTGTTACCCACTATGTGGGTGCTGGGAATCAAACCCGGGTCCTCTGCAAAAACAGCCAGTGCTCTTAACCAATGAGGCATCTGTCCAGCTCCACTACCATTTATTTTTAAAAATTTATTCCAAGCTGGGTGTGCTGGGTATTATTATTATTAAAGGTGCATGTCTTTAATCCTAGCACTTGGGAGGCCAAGGCAGGGAGATCTCTGTGAGTTCAAGGCCAGCCTGGTCTACATAGTGAATTACAGGCCAGCTGGATGGTGGCTGGCAGGGAGGGGAAGAGTCAATTGAATTTAAAAGGGAAGGTGCCAAAAAGACCAAAAAAAAAAAAAAAAAAAGCCGGGTGTGGTGGCACACGCCTTTAATCCTAGCACTTGGGAGGCAGAGGCAGGAGGATCTTTGTGAGTTCAAGGCCAGCCTGGTCTACAGAGTGAGTTCCAGGACAGCTGGGGCTACAGGGAGACCCTGTCTCAAAAAGACCAAAAAAATTTAAAAAAGGGAAGGTGGGGCAGAGAGATGGCTCAGTGGTTAAGAGCACAAACTGTTCTTGCAGAGGACCAGGGTTTGATTCACAGCACCCACATGGTAGCTAAAAACCTTTTGTAACTCAACTCCAGTTTGAGGAATTCTGACACCTTCTTTTGACTCCATGGGCATTGCACAACACAGGTGCACTTATGTACATTAAGGTGATACACTTAAACATATAACATAAAAATAATAAATATTAAAAACATAAAAATAAAAGGGAGGGCACACTCATAGTATGCTGACCAGGTTCCCGTGGATGGACCCACTAGGGATGCAAACCTGACTCTAGGCCTTATTTATTTATTTATTTATTTATTTATTTATTTATTATTTGTTCTTTTTGAGACAGGGTCTCCCTACAGCCCCAGCTGTCCTGGAACTCACTACGTAGACCAGGTTGGCCTTGAACTCACAGAGATCTGCCTGCCTCAGGCTCTAAGTGCTAGGATTAAAGGCGTGTGCCACCAAGCCTGGCCTCTAGGCTTTCTTCATTTTTAGTATGCGTGTGTGTGTGTGTGTGTGTGTGTGTGTGTGTGTGTGTATTTAGAATACAGCAAACTGGGTTAAGGGTAGCAACAGAGGAAAAGGTATGGGAGGGGATCTAAATATGATCAAAATATACTATACGAAATTCACAAAAATTAAAAAAACAACAACTTGGGAACACTCATAACCACAAAGACCACAAGAGACACACACTGAAGTGGTTTCTCTTCACCAGTGCTTACTAACTGATGACACTGCCAGCTGCTGGAGAAAGTGGGTTTATATATTTATATATTTGAGGATGTGGGCATGACACTGAAAAATACATGTAGCAAGCATTGAAACAAAAAGCATCAAAGTAAAATCCACGCAAAACACTAGCTTAAATCTATTACTTTAAAAGAAAATAAGCAGTATGGAGTCAAATGAAAAACTGGGATCCATTCAGCATTTTTACTATTTATTTATTTATTTATTTATTTATTTATTTATTTATTTATTTATTTATGTCTTGAGACAAGGTCTCCCCTTAATCCCTGCTGGCCTGGAGTTCAATCTGTAGACCTCTCCCCTTAATCCCTGCTGGCCTGGAGTTCAATCTGTAGAACAGCCTGGCCTTGAACTGACAGAGATCCACCTGCCTCTGTCTCCTGAGTGCTGAAATTAAAGGCGTGAGCCACTATGCCCAGCCCCCAAACAGCATTTCATTTTTTAAATTTTTTAAAATTTGTTTTACATGTTTTTCTTGTACAAGATTATGTTAAAAATAGAATCTAGACCCGTGTCCCACTCCCAATCCCCCCACCCCACCAGATTCACCCTTTCAGTCAGTTCTTTGATACAGTCTCCAAACAGCATTTTAAAGGGCACAGATTTAATGAAGAGAAAAAAAAATAAAAAATAAAAAAATATATATATATATCATAAAGGACACAAGATGGCCTGAATAGACACAAATCACATTCCAAGGGAAGTACATAATGTCATAAAAACATTAATCTTTCGTCAGGCGTGGTGGCACATACCTTTAATCCTAGCACTTGGGAGGCAGAGGCAGGCGGATCTTTGTGAGTTCAAGGCCAGCCTGGTCTACAGAGTGAGTTCCAGGACAGCTGGGGCTGTAGGGAAACCGTGTCTCAAAAAGACAAAAAAAAAAAATTAATCTTTCTCCTTCAGTATATAAACTTAATGAAATTCCAGGGGCTGGAGTGAAGGCTCAGTGGTTAAGACCACTCACTGCTCTCTTCAATCCCACCTACATTATGGCTAAAACTACCCAAAACTCCAATTCGAGAGGATCCAAAGCCTTCTCTGACCTCTGTGGGCACTGCACGACATGGGTGCACTCACATGCATGCAGGCAATATATTCATGAAAATAAAAATTAGCCAGGCATGGTGGCGCACGCCTTTAATCCTAGCACTCCAGAGGCAGAGGCATGAGGATCTTTGTGAGTTCAAGGCCAGCCTGGTCTACGGAGTGAGTTCTAGGATAGATTGAGCTGCAGGGAGACCCTGTCTTGAAAAGACCAAAATAAATAAATAAACAAACAAATAAATAAAAATATTTAAAAATAAATAAATTTAATGAAATTCCAAAAATAACTCCCCCGTTTCAACTTTGTTTTATAACCAAGACAGGATTTTTATTTTTTGGTCTTTCTGAGACAGGGTCTCCCTGTAGCCCCAGCTATACTGGAATTTGCTCTGTAGACCAGGCTGGCCTTGAACTCACAAAGATCTGCCTGACTCTGCCTCCCAGTGCTAGGATTAAAGGCGTGCGCCACCACGCCCGGCTTTTTCCAAGTCAGGATTATTAAAAGTAAAGGAAAGAGTTTAGTGGCACATACCTTTAATCCCAGCACTAGGGAGGCCAATACTGGTGGATCTCTGTGAATTCAAGGCCAGCCTGGTCTACATACATAGCAAGTCCCTGTCTCAAAAGATAAAAATAAAAGTAAAGGAAAGAACTGGTGTCCTATGTTAGTCACAAAAAAATAACTTTGCAGATAAAGAATAAAGAACAGTGACAGAATTGTAGTATACCCATACAATGGATTATCATTCTATCTTAAAAAGGACTGACTACATGCTACAAAGAAAAGAGGCAATGAGAAACAGTTTGGGTAAATTTAATGAAAGCTTATGCCGTGGCTCCTGTTTATAGGTATGTGTAATACAACTTAGGCATCTATAGGTCAAAACATAAAAACCAAAAAAAAAAACAAAAAAAGAGGGAGGTGGGAGGTGGGGTAGTATCCTTTCTGGGATACAAATGGAAAACTCTGTGTTCCAATCCTATTGATAAATTTTCAGTTTCTGAGATCTTGAAACTAATGATGGGAGGAGGATTTTATGTTCCCACAGGTAAAAATCACCAATCTAAATGCCTGAAAACATACAACTTATGGCTGTGCAGGATGGACTGGGAAATCCCAGCAGAGAAGCTGACCCACCTGAACATTAAAGAAAGAGGAACCTCAGACTGCCTGAGTCACAGACACTGAGCATCTCTCTGAATACTATTGGGGTTAACTGTTTATAATGGGCCCTAATGAAGTTTACCTTCCAGATACTGAGAAACCTTCCTACCTCTCCCCTTTATAGGATAAAGAAAAACATGATGGTAATGAAATCATTCCCTAACTGTAAATTAGAGCCAACTGTTATAGTGGTAATTTCTTATAAAACAGATAAAACTACCCTTTTTTAATTGACTGATAGGCATAGGAACTGTGAAAGGATAATTCTCTATCTAGAGCAAATTCAATAGTAAAGTGTTTATAAGCTGTGTAATTGAGCAAAATATATTACTACAGGAAAGCTCTGATATCAGCAATGAATTATTCTGCCTAGGAGATGTTGGCTAGGGGATTCAAACCCACCCCCCCAAATTATAAAGGCCTTTTGCCTATAAGTGGGATACATGCAAGGAGAAAGGCAGTAAGTCCCTGTTGTTGAAGACCTGGTGTAAGCATGAAAAAATATTATGAGACGTCACTTGCTAGTGTACAACTGGCCTCTGAAATGCCAGAGAGCATTACCAAAGGCCACTAAAGCAATACAGCAAAATATTGGTCTCCCTGAAACAAGCAAGACAATACTCCTCCGTCAGTATCAGCTACACCTCAACAGCCTGGAGATACTGTGCAACAGTGGCAGCCAAGTGTCTATATAGATCCCAAATCTAATTGGCTATTAGCTCTTTCCTTGGAGGAATAACTCACAGTGGATGCCACAAGCTTATGTCCTCTAGTGGTTAGGCGATGTTATAAGCCACAATAAGAACTTGTCACCCTTTATTTTGTTATTTTTTTTAGTTTTATTTATTTCCATATGTGTATGAATGTATTGTCTGCATGCAAGTCTGTGCACCCGTGATGTGCAATGCCACGGAGGTCAGAAGAGGGTGTCAGACTCCCCTGGAACTGGAGTTCTCCTGGAATTGGAGTTTCAGATGGCTTTCAGCCACCATGTGGGTGCTGGGGATCGAACCCGGGTCCTCTGCAAGAGCGGTCGGCGCTCTTAACCGCTAGGCTATCTCTCCAGCCCTTGTCACCTTTTATAAAGAAACCACAGTTTGCGGATTAGCATACCATCCAAGCATCTGTGTCTATGCTCACAGCTTAGCTTGACATAATAATTAGTACTTGTGGTGGTTTGGATGAGTGTCCCCCATAGGCTCTAGGTATTCAGATGTTTGTCTCCAGCTGGTGGCGCTGTTTTTGGAGGTCTTAGAAGGTGTGGCCATGATGGGGGAAGTGTGTCACTGGGGGCAGGGCTTAGAGAGTTTGGCAAGCCTCATGGTCTACAGTTGCCCTCTCTCTGCTTCCTGTGCTCTTTGCGAGATGTGACCCTCAGTTTGCTGCTCCAGATCTAGCCGCCATGCCTCCTGCCACAATGGACTCTAGTTCCCTGGAACTGCCAATCGTAAGCTCAAATAAGCTCTTCCTTTTATAAGTTCCTTGGTCATGGTGTTTTATCACAGCAACAGAAAAGTGACTAATACAGTTATTGGTACCAGAGAGTGGGCTGTTGGCTGTGAAGAACCTGACCATGTGGATATTTGGAGAAATGTGGAAGATTTTGGAACTTTGGGCTAGAAAGCCTGTTGACTACTGTAAGCAGAGCTTAAAGGGCCATTCTAGTGGAGGCCTGGAAGAAAGCATGACTGCAAAAGATGTGGTTCCAGGGGAAAATAAAGACTTAGGCAGCAACTGGCATATTTTGATAAAGAGTCTGGCAGCAGTTTGCCCGCAGCCCAAATGCTTGCCTGATGCTAAGTTGAAAAGCAATGGACTGATGTCTTTGGCGGAGGATATTTCAAGACAGCCTAATGTAGAAATGGTGGCGTGGCTTTTAATGGTGAATATTGTGCAGATCTATAGTGAAGAAGAGCAGATGGGGCAGAGAGAAATGCAGAATGTACAGTTTGGATCTGATAACTGCACTAGGAAGATTAAAGGTGGGGCCAAGGCTTGTGAAGGAGAGTTTCCTTTTTGATAAGGAGATTTGATAAAGTGCTTAATGAAGGGCCTGGAGATTTACAAGTAAACAAAAGAATCAGTACCTTCAGGGCAAGACCACACCCAGCTGATCCTCCAGCAAGTCCAGGGCAGAGAAAAGTTGCAAATGTGGTTGAAATAGGGCAGGGTCTATCCCAAACTTGCAGCCAGATTCGGCAGTTTCATTCACGTGGTGCTGGCTTTAGAGGCATGAAGTTTGCAAGAGAGAAGGGGTCATCAGTTCTTCCTCCACAGTTTCAGAGAGCCAAAGAGGTCAGGCAGGTACAGCAGGGGTGTCCCTGAATAAAGTAGGCCCTGACAGGCCATTGCATGAAGCTGTGAATGTGAAGCCTGGTGGGCAGCAGAGACCTCAAGAAGACATTCGAGATGCCAGACCTGTGAGATATTTGCCAAGGAGAGCTGCATACAGGGAGTGGTACCGGTCTAAGAAAGAGATGAATGTTGCAAGCAAAGCTGGAAGAGCTGAGCCTTCTAAGCCCTTTGGAAGTCAAGTCCCGGAAGTTGCATGTGGAGCTACAGGACTTGGCATTTGCCCTGCTGGTTTTCGGTTTTGTTTTGGTACAGTATTTCCTCACTATACGTCTATTCCTCCCTTTTGGAATGGGAATGTGTATTCGGTTCCACTGTACATTGGGAGTATGTAATTTGTCTTTTGATTTTACAGGAGCTTACAGTTTAAGAGATTGACCTGAGTCTCAGAAGAGACTTTGGACTGTGGACTTTTGAATGGCATTGAATAGATCAGTGGAATGAAGCAGTGGAAACATAAAAACATATAAGTAGAAGTTAACATATGTCAAAGTTCAACTCAGAGGGTTATTTTATTTAATAAATTATCTTTGCATAATTAGCTATTCATCTAGAAAAAAACTAGATCACCCTGAAATTAGTCATAAATCAAACTGTAGATGGATCAAATTTCTAGAAGAAATTTGAGAAGAAAACAATAAACGAAGATGTCAGAATATCCTTTAGGAAGGGACTAGCTTTATCCTAAAGCAAGAGCTTTCTTTTTTTTCTTTGTCTTTTTGAGACAGGGTTTCCCTGCAGCCCCAGCTGTCCTGGAACCACCTATGGAGACCAGGCTGGCCTTGAACTCACAGAGATCAGCCTGCCTCTGCCACCCCAAGTGTTGGGATTAAATGCGTGGGCCACCACACCCACCTGAGAACATAAAAATTTTTAACTTTCAGGAGGCAGAGACTCCTGAAACTTTCAAAATTAAAGAAAAAGTCTCAAAGATAAAAGCAGCTTTAACAGGGAGATATGTGAGTCTGCTTAAATATTGACAAAAAGAAATCAGAGTAAGAAAGGCCAAAGACCAAACAAAAAACTGTCTTATTTTAGGTTCCTAAAGCAGCACTTTCTAGGTGGGTAGGTAAAGAATAGGGGTTAGAGCCACGATCCTAAGAACAAGTGTAAAAATAACAGGGAGATGGAGAACACCTTGAGCATAAGAAGGAAGATGAGAAAGGAGAAATGTATCTAAAATTTAGAGGTCTACAAATCTAATCAAGAAATCAAAAGTATGTGACAGCTTCTTTTTTGTTTTTGTTTTTGCTCTTTTCAAGACAGGGTTTCCCTGTAGCCCCAGCTGTCCTTGAACTCACAAAGATCTGCCTGCCTCTGCCTCTGCCTCCTGAGTGCTAGGATTAAAGGCATGGGCCACCACGCCCAGCGTGATAGCTTCTTTTACATCTTTGAAATGCAAAACAAAGTTTTCTGTTTAGAGAGGAAGAAGTCAAAGGAAAGATTTAATTTAAGAGAACTTAAATCTTGGGGCTGGAGAGATGACTCAGCAGTTAAGAGCAGTGTTTGCTCTTGCATAGGACCTGAGTTCAATTCCCAGCACCCACCTAACAACCATCTGTAACTCCAGTTCCAGGAAATCTGACGCTCTCTTCTGACTGCAGACATTGCACAACATGGGTGCACTTACATACGCGCAGACAATACACTCATACACACAAAATAAAAATAATATATATTTTTTTAAATCCCAGCAGAGGCAGGGGCAGGTGGACTTCTGTGAGTTCAAGGCCAGCCTGGTCTACACAGAGAGTTCCAGGACAGCTGGGGCTGCAGGGAGACCCTGTCTCAAAAAGACCAAAAAGGAAAACTCAAATTTAATCTGAGGGCTAGAGATATAACTCTGGGGTTAACTTCACAGCATCCACAGGGTAGTTAACTGCCTGTAACTCCAATTCCAGGGATCTGATGCCCCCTTCTGGCCTCCATGGGCATTGCATGCAAAACACTCACACCCAGAAAATAAAATCAATAAAATCTTTTTTTTTTTTGGTCTTTTCGAGACAGGGTCTCCCTGTAGTCCCACCTGTCTTGGAACTCGCTCTGTAGACCAGGCCTTAGGATTAAAGGCGTGCGCCACCATGCCCGGCCTGAATAAAATCTTTAAACAAAAGAAAACTCCAATCTGAAAGAGTCATTGCAGTGTAGAAAAAGAATGGTCTAATCCTAGCACTTGGGAGGCAGAGACAGGCGGATCTCTGTGAGTTCAAGGCCAGCCTGGCCTACAGAATGAGTTCCAGGACAGCTGGGCTACAGGGAGACCCTGTCTCGAAAAGAAAAAAAAAAATGGTCTAGAGAAATGTACCATGAATCCCAGGTAGAGATGAGGACTTGTGAGCTTGAATCTACAGCTATCTATCTGGTTCCTGACTCTGCACCCCAACATTAGCTAGCTACTTAGCTGCAAATATCGAAGATCAGTTTTCTGAACAACTGGAATAAAAAGTCAATGGGCAAGTTCAGTGTTCTAGGGAACCAGGGAACGTGGAATTGAACTAAGGTCATGGAATCCCAAATCAACAGAAAGAGAAGACAACACACAAAAGGGCTGCAATGACTTGAAGGATGTAGGCATCATTGGTCATCACCCTGTCAAGAAGAGCTGAGAAGCAAGAGGGAGTGACAGAGACAGACCACTAGTGACCACTCCAAAGGGTGGGGTCCAGTGAGAGATACTTCAAATTACAACTTTACAAGTGAAACAGTCTGGGCGCATGCCTTTAATCCTAGCACTTGGGAGGCAGAGGCAGGCGGATCTTTGTGAGTTCAAGGCCAGCCTGGTCTACAGAGTGAGTTCCAGGACAGCTGGGACTACAGGGAGACCCTGTCTCGAAAAGACCAAAACAAAAAAAATAAAATAAAGAAATGTTGGTAGTTGGGGCTGGAGACGTGGCTCAGTGGTTAAGAGCACTGGCTGCTCTTGGTAAAGGATCTAGGTTTGGTTCCCAGCATCCACATGGCAGTTAACAACGGACCTTAACTCCAGTTCCAGGAGCCTTGGCACCCTCTGCTNTAATTAATAATTTTTATTTTATGTGTTAGAGTACATGCTTGCATTGTATGTAAGTGTACCAGATCATACAGTGCCTGTGGAGGGTGAAGAGGGCACTGGCCCAATGACTGGAATACAAGTTTGGCATTGTTAGCCCACTATGTGGGTGCTGGGAATCAAACCCGGGTTCCTCTGCGCAAAAAAAACAGCCCGTGCTCTTAACCAAGAGGCATCTGTCCAGCTCCATCCATTTATTTGTTAAAAATTTGATTCCCAACTGCTGGGTTGTGCTGGTAAATTATGATTATTAAAGGTGGCATGTCCTTTAATCCTAGCACTTGGAGGCCAAAGGCAGGAGGATCATCTGTAGGTCCAAGTCCAGCCGGGTCTACATAGTGAATTACAGGCCAGCTGGATGGTGGTGGCAGGGAGGGGAAGAGTCAATTGAATTTAAAGGGAAGGTGCAAAAGACCAAAAAAAAAAAAAAAACAAGCCGGGTGTGGTGGCACAGCGCCTTAATCCTAGCACTTGGAGGCAGAGGCAGGAGGATCTTTGTGAGTTCAGGCACAGCCTGGTGCACAGAGGAGTTCCAGGGACGCTGGGGCTCAGGGAGACCCGTCTCAAAAAGACCAAAAAAAATTTAAAAAGGGAGGTGGGGCAGAGAGATGGCTCAGTGGTTAAAGAGCACAAACTGGTTCTTGTTTTACAGAGGACCAGGGTTTGATTCACAGGCACCCACATGGTAGCTAAAAACCTTTTGTAACTCAAAACCAGTTTGAGGAATCTGACACCTTCTTTTGACTCCTGGGCACTGCATCAACAAGGTGCACTGTATGTACATTAAGGTGATACACTCAAACATATAACATAAAAAATAATAAAATTTAAAAACCATAAAAAGAAAAGGGAGGGCCACCATAGTATGCTGACCAGGTTCCCGTGGATGGACCCACTAGGGATGCAAACCTGACTACTAGGCCTTATTTATTTATTTATTTATTTATTTTATTTATTTATATGATTTGTTTCTTTTTGAGACAGGGTCTCCCGACAGCCCCAGCTGGTCCGGAATCACTACGTTAGACAGGTTGGCCTTGAAACTCACAGAGATCTGCCTGCCCTCAGCTGCTAAGTGCTAGGATTAAAGGGCGTGTGGCACAAAGCTGGCTCTAGGCTTTCTTCATTTTTAGTATGCGTGGTGTGTGTGTGTTGTGGTGGTGTGTGTGTGTTGTGTATTTAGAATACAGCAAAACTGGTTAAGGGTAGCAACATAGGAAAAGGTATGGGGGGGGATCTAAAATTATGATCCAAACTATACTATTACGAAATTCACAAAATTAAAAAAACAACAACTTGGGAAAACTCATAACCACAAAGACCACAAGAGACACACACTGAAGTGGTTTCTCTTCACCAGTGCTTACTAACTGATGACACTGCCAGCTGCTGGAGAAAGTGGGTTTATTTTTATATATTTGAGGTGTGGGCATGACACTGAAAAATACATGTAGCAAGCATTGAAACAAAAAGCATCAAAGTAAAATCCACGCAAAACACTAGCTTAAATCTATTACTTTAAAAGAAAATAAGCAGTATGGAGTCAAATGAAAAACTGGGATCCATTAGCATTTTTACTATTTATTTATTTATTTATTTATTTATTTTTTATTTTATTTATTTATTTATGTCTTGAGGACAAGGTCTCCCTTAATCCCTGCTGGCCTGGAGTTCCATCTGTAGACCTCTCCCCTTAATCCCTGCTGGCCTGGAGTTCAATCTGTAGAACAGCTGGCCTTGAACTGACAGAGATTCCACCCTGCCTCTGTCTCCTGAGTGGCTGAAATTAAAGGCGTGAGCCACTATGCCCAGCCCCCAAACAGCATTCTTTTTTAAATTTTTTAAAATTTGTTTTACATGTTTTTTTTACAAATTATGTTAAAAATAAATCTAGACCCGTGTCCCACTCCCAATCCCCCCACCCCACCGATAGATTCACCCTTTCAGTCAGTTCTTTGATACATCTCCAAACAGCATTTTAAAGGGCACAGTTTATGAAGAGAAAAAAAAAAAAATAAAAAATAAAAAAAAAATATATATAATCATAAGGACACAAGATGGCCTGAATAGACACAAATCACACTTCCAAGGGAGTACATAATGTCATAAAAACATTTAATCTTTCGTAGCTGGTTGCACACCTTTATCCTAGCACTTGGGAGGCAGAGGCAGGCGGCCTTTGTGAGTTCAAGGCCAGCTGGTCTACAGAGTGAGTTCCAGGACGCTGGGGCTGTAGGGAAACCGTGTCTCACAAAGACAAAAAAAAAAAATTAATCTTTCTCCTTCAGTATATAAACTTAATGAAATTCCAGGGGCTGGAGTGAAGGCTCAGTGGTTAAGACCACTCACGCTTCTTCAATCCCACCTACATTATGGCTAAAACTACCCCAAACTCCAATTCAGAGGATCCAAACTTCTCTGACCTCTGTGGCACTGCACGACATGGGTGCACTCACATGCATGCAGGCAATATATTCATGAAAATAAAAATTAGCCGGCTGGTGCGCACGCCTTTAATTCTAGCACTTCCAGAGGCAGAGGCATGAGGATCTTTGTGGTTCAAGGCCAGCTGGTCTACGGAGTGCGTTCTAGGATAGATTGAGCTGCAGGGGAGACCCTGTCTTGAAAAGACCAAAATAAATAAATAAACAAACAAATAAATAAAAAATTTAAAATAAATAATTTAATGAAATTCCAAAAATAACTCCCCGTTTCAACTTTGTTTTATACCAAGACAGGATTTGTATTTTTTGGTCTTCTGAGACAGGGTCTCCCTGTAGCCCAGCTATACTGGAATTGCTCTGTAGACCAGGCTGGCCTTGAACTCACAAAGATCTGCCTCACTCTGCCTCCCAGTGCTAGGATTAAAGGCGTGCGCCACCACGCCCGGCTTTTTCCATCAGGCATTATTAAAAGTAAGGAAAGAGTTTAGTGGCACATACCTTTAATCCCAGCACTAGGGAGGCCAATACTGGTGGATCTTGTGAATTCCAGGCCAGCCTGGTCTACATACATAGCAAGTCCCTGTCTCAAAGATAAAAATAAAAGTAAAGGAAAGAACTGGTGTCCTATGTTAGTCACAAAAAAATAACTTTGCAGATAAAGAATAAAGAACAGTGACAGAATTGTAGTATACCCATACAATGGATTATCATTCTATCTTAAAAAGGACTGACTACATGCTACAAAGAAAAGAGGCAATAGAAACGTTGGGTAATTTAATGAAAGCTTATGCCGTGGCTCCTGTTTATAGGTATGTGTAATACAACTATGGCATCTATAGGTCAAAAATAAAAACCAAAAAAAAAAAACCAAAAAAAAAAAAGAGGGAGGTGGGAGGTGGGTAGTATCCTTTCTGGGATACAATGGAAAACTCTGTGTTCCAATCCTACTGATAAATTTCAATTTTTGAGATCTTGAAACTAACATGGGAGGAGAATTTTTATGTTCCCACAGGTAAAAATCACCAATCTAAATGCTTGAAAACATACAACCTTATGGCTATGCAGATGGACTGGGAAATGCCAGCAGACAGGGTTGACCCATCTGAACCATTAAAAAAGAGGAACCTCAGACTGCCTGAGTCACAGACCACTGAGCATCTCTCTGATACTATTTGGGGTTAACTTTATAATGGGCCCTAATGAATTTACCTTCCCAGATACTGAGAAATTCCTACCTCTCCCCTTTATAGGAAAAAGAAAAACATGATGTAATGAAACCACTCCTAACTGTAAAATAGAGCCAATTGTTATAGTGGTAATTTCCTATAAAACAGTATAACTACCCTTTTTTTTAATTGACTGATGGCATAGGAACTGTGAAGGATATTCTCTATCTAGAGCAAATTCAATAGTTAAAGTGTTTATACGCTGTGTAATTGAGCAAAATATATTACTACAGGAAAGCTCTGATATCACAATGCATTATTCTGCCTAGGAGATGTTGGCTAGGGGATTCAAACCCACCCCCCAAATTATAAAGGCCTTTTGCCTATAGTGGTATACATGCAAGGAGAAAGGCCGTAAGTCCCTGTTGTTGAAGACCTGGGATAGCATGAAAAAATATTATGAGACGTCATTACTAGTTACAACTGGCCTCTGAAATGCCAGAGGAACATTACCAAAGGCCACTAAAGCAATCAGCAAAATATTGGTCTCCCTGAAACAACACGACAATACTCCTCCTTCAGTATCAGCTACACCTCACAGCCTGGAGATTACGTGTGCAACAGTGGCAGCCAAGGTCTATATAGTACCCAAATCTAATTGCTATTAGCCTTTCCTTGGAGGATAACTCAAAGTGGATGCCACAAGCTTATGTCCTCTAGTGGTTAGGCGATGTTATAAGCCACAATAAGAACTTGTCACCCTTTATTTTGTTATTTTTTTTAGTTTTTTTATTTCCATATGTGTTGAATGTATTGTCCGCATGAAGTCTGTGCACCCGTGATGTGCATGCCACGGGGTCAGAAGAGGGTGTCAGACTCCCCTGGAATGGGTTCTCCTGGAATTGGAGTTTCAGATGGCTTTCAGCCACCATGTGGGTGTGGGGATCGAACCCGGGTCCTCTGCAAGAGCGGTCGGCGCTCTTAACCGCTAGGCTATCTCTCCAGCCCTTGTCACCTTTTATAAAGAACCACAGTTGCGGATTAGCATACCATCCAAGCATCTGTGTCTATGCTCACAGCTTAGCTTGAACATAATAATTAGTACTTGTGGTGGTTTGGATGGTGTCCCCCATAGGCTCTAGGGATTCAGATGTTTGTCTCCAAGCTGGTGGCGCTGTTTTTGGAGGTCTTAGAAGGTGTGGCCATGATGGGGGGGAATGTGTCCCTGGGGGCAGGGCTTTTAAGAGTTTGGCAAGCCTCTGGTCTCAGTTGCCCTCTCTCTGCTTCCTGTGCTCTTTGCGAGATGTGACCCTCATTTGCTGCTTCAGATCTAGCCGCCATGCCTCCTGCCACAATGGGACTCTAGTTCCCTGGAATCCAATCGTAAGCTCAAATAAGCTCTTCCTTTTATAAGTTCCTTGGTCATGTGTTTTATCACAACAACAGAAAGTGACTAATACAGTTATTGGTACCAGAGAGTGGGCTGTTGGCTTGTGAAGAACCTGACCAGTGGATGTTTGGAGAAATGTGGAAATTTTGGAACTTTGGGCTAGAAAGCTGTTGACTACTTAAGCGAGCTTAAGGGCCATTCTAGTGGAGGCCTGAAGAAAGCATGGACTGCAAAAGATGTGGTTCCAGGGGAAAAATAAAGACTTAGGCAGAACTGGCATATTTTGATAAAGAGTCTGGCAGCAGTTTGCCCGCAGCCCAAATGCTTGCCTGATGCTAAGTTGAAAAAGCAATGGACTGATGTCTTTGGCGGGGATATTTCAAGACAGCCTAATGTAGAAATGGTGGCGTGGCTTTTAATGGTGAATATGTGCAGATCTAAGTGAAGAAGAGCAGATGGGGCAGAGAGAAATGCAACTGTACAGTTTGGATCTGATAAACTGCACTAGGAAGATTAAAGGTGGGGCCAAGGTTGTGAAGGAGAGTTTCCTTTTTGATAAGGAGATTAAAATCTTAAAGGCTGAATAGAATAAAAAAACAAAAGAATCAGTACCTTCAGGGCAGACCCACACCCAGCTAATCCTCCCAGCAAGTCAGGGCAGAGAAAAGTTGCAAATGTGGTGAAATAGGGGCAGGGTCTATCCCAAACTTCAGCCAGATCGGCAGTTTCATTCACGTGTGCTGGCTTTAGAGCATGAAGTTTGCAGAGAGAAGGGGTCATCAGTTCTTCCTCCACGTTTCAGAGCCAAAGAGGTCAGGCAGGTACAGCAGGGGTGTCCCTGAAAAAGAGGCCCTGAAGGCATTGCTGAAGCTGTGAATGTGGAGCCTGGTGGGCAGCAGAGACCTCCGAAGAAGACATTCGGATGCCAGACCTGTGAGATATTTGCCAAGGAGAGCTGCATACAGGGGTGGTACCGGCTAGAAAGAGATGATGTTGCAGCAAAGCTGGAAGAGCTGAGCCTTCTAAGCCCTTTGGAAGTCAAGTCCGGGGAAGTTGCTGTGGAGCTACAGGACTTGGCATTTGCCCTGCTGGTTTTCGGTTTTGTTTTGGTACAGTATTTCCTCACTATACGTCTATTCCTCCCTTTTGGAATGGGGAATGTGTATTCGGTTCCACTGTACATGGGAGATGTAATTTGTAATTTGCTTTTGATTTTACAGGAGCTTACAGTTTAAGAGATTGACCTGAGTCTCAGAAGAGACTTTGGACTGGGACTTTTGAATGGCATTGAATAGATCAGTGGAATGAAGCAGTGGAAACATAAAAACATATAAGTAGAAGTTAACATATGTCAAAGTTCAACTCAGAGGGTTATTTTATTTAATAAATTATCTTTGCATAATTAGCTATTCATCTAGAAAAAAACTGATCACCCTGAAATTAGTCATAAATCAAACTGTAGATGGATCAAATTTCTAGAAGAAATTTGAGAAGAAAACAATAAACGAAGATGTCAGAATATCCTTTAGGAAGGGACTAGCTTTATCCTAAAGCAAGAGCTTTCTTTTTTTTCTTTGTCTTTTTGAGACAGGGTTTCCTGCAGCCCCAGCTGTCCTGAACCACCTATGGAGACCAGGCTGGCCTTGAACTCACAGAGTCAGCCTGGCTCTGCCACCCCAAGTGTTGGATTAAATGGTGGGCCACCACACCCACCTGAGAACATAAAAATTTTTAACTTTCAGGAGGCAGAGACTCCTGAAACTTTCAAAATTAAAGAAAAAGTCTCAAAGATAAAAGCAGCTTTAACAGGGAGATATGTGAGTCTGCTTAAATATTGACAAAAAGAAATCAGAGTAAGAAAGGCCAAAGACCAAACAAAAAACTGTCTTATTTTAGGTTCCTAAAGCAGCACTTTCTAGGTGGGTAGGTAAAGAATAGGGGTTAGAGCCACGATCCTAAGAACAAGTGTAAAAATAACAGGGAGATGGAGAACACCTTGAGCATAAGAAGGAAGATGAGAAAGGAGAAATGTATCTAAAATTTAGAGGTCTACATAATCTAAATCAAGAAATCAAAAGTTGTGACACTCTTTTTTGTTTTTGTTTTTGCTCTTTTCAGAACAGGGTTTCCCTGTAGCCCCAGCTGTCCTTGAACTCCAAGATTCTGCTGCCTTCTGCCTCTGCCTCCTGAGTTGCTAGGATTAAAGGCATGGGCCACCAGCCCAGCGTGATAGCTTCTTTTACATCTTTGAAATGCAAAACCAAGTATTTCTGTTTAGAGAGGAAGAAGTCAAGGAAAGATTTAATTAAGAGGAACTTAAATCTTGGGGCTGAGAGATGAAGCTGATGACTCAGCGGTTAGAGCGTGTTTGCTCTTGCATAGGACCTGAGTTCAATTCCCAGCACCCACCTAACAACCATCTGTAACTCCAGTTTCCAGGAATCCGAACATCCTCATCTGACCTCACTTGGGCACTTACACATGCATGGGTACATTACACACACACACAAAATAAACACAACAATAAAAATAATATATATTTTTTAAATCCCAGCAGGGCAGGGGCAGGTGGACTTTCTGTGAGTTCAAGGCCAGCCTGGTTCTACACGAGAGTTCCAGGACAGCTGGGGCTGCAGGGAGACCCTTGTCTCAAAAAAGACCAAAAAGGAAAACTCAAATTTAATCTGAGGGCTAGAGATATAACTCTGGGGTTAACTTCACAGCATCCACAGGGAGTTAACTGCCTGAACTCCAATTCCAGGGATCTGATGCCCCCTTCTGGCCTCCATGGGCATTGCATGCAAAACACTCACACCCAGAAAAATAAAATCAATAAAATCTTTTTTTTTTTGGTCTTTTCGAGACAGGGTCTCCCTGTAGTCCCACCTGTTTGGAACTCGCTCTGTGACCGGCCTAGGATTAAAGGCGTGCGCCACCATGCCCGGCCTGTAATAAAAATCTTTTAACAAAAGAAAACTCCAATCTGAAAGAGTCATTGCAGTTAGAAAAAGAATGTCTAATTCTAGCACTTGGGAGGCAGAGACAGGCGGATCTCTGTGAGTTCAAGGCCAGCCTGGCCTACAGATGAGTTCCAGGACAGCTGGGCTACAGGGAGACCCTGTCTCGAAAAGAAAAAAAAATGGAGTCTAGAGAAATGTACCATGAATCCCAGGTAGAGATGAGGACTTGTGAGCTTGAATCTACAGCTATCTATCTGGTTCCTGACTCTGCACCCCAACATTAGCTAGCTACTTAGCTGCAAATATCGAAGATCAGTTTTCTGAACAACTGGAATAAAAAGTCAATGGGCAAGTTCAGTGTTCTAGGGAACCAGGGAACGTGGAATTGAACTAAGGTCATGGAATCCCAAATCAACAGAAAGAGAAGACAACACACAAAAGGGCTGCGACTTGAAGGATGTAGGCATCATTGGTCATCACCCTGTCAAGAAGAGCTGAGAAGCAAGAGGGAGTGACAGAGACAGACCACTAGTGACCACTCCAAAGGGTGGGGTCCAGTGAGAGATACTTCAAATTACAACTTTACAAGTGAAAACAGTCTGGGCGCATGCCTTTAATCCTAGCACTTGGGAGGCAGAGGCAGGCGGATCTTTGTGAGTTCAAGGCCAGCCTGGTCTACAGAGGAGTTTCAGGACAGCTGGGGCTACAGGGAGACCCTGTCTCGAAAAGACCAAAAAAAAAAAAAAAAAAAAAAAAAAAAAAAACAAGTGAAACAGTCTGGTCCAAGGGTACATGGGAATGAGATCTGAAAGCTGTCAGACAATGAGAAGTCAAAGGATCCACTTACCTGCCGCCTGCATTAGTTTAAAGAGCTGCCGATTCAAAGGGGAGCTGTCAATTCGAAATGGGACTGTGACTACATTCGCCAAACACAAGGTCAGGTGACAGAATGAGTGAACTGATAGGATGCCAGTTTCAAAATTTTTCTTTGCTTAGAAATAATGCATTAAGCAGATTCATGAACATAACATTGAAAAATTATTTGAAATAATTTTTTTTTGCAAATAAGCTTACTCCAAGTAATATAATTCTTGGTCAAAAGAAACAATTCAACATATTTTAATCATAAATATGTAACAGTTCATTGCCATTTCAGTACAATAAAAATGTACAAAATTTCTTACTTTCAAAATGAACTATTCCATCAATCTGGTCAATGAATCCATTCATACGTCCTTCTGTTATCATCTGAGATGCTATCTTTTCTGCCTATAAAAAAAAATCTCTTAGAAACTTAAACACCATATCTAAGTTATTCACATGTAAGAGAGAATGAAAGTCTTTGTCTTAAATATCACTAAGATTTATGAGTCTGTCACTCTTTGGGAGACGACATCTCATATTCCTATTTTTCTGCATATATTCCATTATTTTTATTTTTATTTTTTTTTTGGTTTTTTTGAGACAGGGTCTCCCTGTAGTCCCAGCTGTCCTGGAACTCACTCTGTAGACCAGGCTGGCCTTGAACTCACAAAGATCCACCTGCCTCTGCCTCCCAAGTGCTAGGATTAAAGGCGTGCGCCACCACGCCCGGCATATATTCCATTATTTTAAGCTGACTGAGCTCTATTTTACTTGGCTGGGAGTGTGCTCTTGTTCCTTGTTCCTTTTGGAGACATGGTTTCACTCTATAGCCCATAGAATTCATGATCCTCCAACTTTAGCCTCCCAAGTGCTAAGAATACAGACTTGTGCTACCATGCCAGGCTTGTGAGATTTTAAACAAATACCAACTTTTCTTTTTTTTTCTTTCCTTTTCTAAGAGTGTCATGTGTCCCATGTTGGCCTCAAACTACTTAGGTAGCAGAGAATGACCTTGAACTTCTGATCTTCCTGCCTCCACCAGCCAAACACTGGGATTACAGGGGAGCACCACCATGCTAGTTTATAGAGTGCTGGGGATAGAACCCAGGGTCTTGGGCCTGTTATGCAAGCATTCAACCAAGCTACAAAATCAGCCTCAATTTTTCCTTTTCACTGGGATCCAAATCTTTAAAAAGTAGGTAGGCAGGTAGTTCTGCTACTGTCCTTGCTCACTCCCCCTTGGTGCCCCCCCCCCGTACCTGCTCTCTCCTGCCCACTCCCCCTTGGTGCTCCCCCTACCTGCTCTCTCCTGCCCACTCCCCCTTGGTGCTTCCCCTACCTGCTCTCTCCTGCCCACTCCCCCTTGGTGCTCCCCCTACCTGCTCTCACCTGCCCACTTCCCCTTGGTGCTTCCCCTACCTGCTCTCTCCTGCCCACTTCCCCTTGGTGCTCCCCCTCTGCCCACTCTTTGCAGTGTATTAAAATTTGCTTTCTACAGGCAGGTGGGGAGCTTGGTTTTCCTATTTTATTTCAGCTTAATTTCTATGTATTTATTGCTCCCAACTTCTTATGTTACCTTCTGTTTTTCGTTCTGAGCTATTCTCCCTTATGCAACCAGGTCAAACCTGGCACCTGCCTCCCTCATTCTATAAGTGCTTGGGTAAAAGATGTCCCACAGCCAGCCCAAAGTTTAATAGGATATACTATTTAAAAAACAAAAACAAAAAAGGAAGAATAGATGTTCAAATTCAAATGGGAAAGGAAAAGGATTTAAAAGATACTGGGGGGAAAGGGGGAGGAGTGGTGCATACCTTTAACCCCTGGACCTGGGAAACAGACTGTTGGGTCACTGAATTTAATGGCACCCTGGTCTATAGAGTGAATTCCAGGCCAGCCAGGGCCACAGAAAGCACACAAAAAAGGTAATTAAAGGGGAGCAAAAAAAAAAAATCCTTTGACTCCTGAAGACATATTTATTTAATGCCAGCTATGTATAAGTAGACTAGATTGACTCTTAATCATTTTAAGATCTGCTCATGTTCACAATCACTATCAAATCATGGATTGCTGGCAGCATTTCCCTTAGTCTGAGCAAGGTCTCAAAGCCTAGGAAGAAAGCCGTTTGTTTGTTTGTTTGTTTGTTTGTTTGTTTTTTGGTCTTTTTAAGATAAAGTCTCCCTATAGTCCTAGCTATCCTGGAACTCACTGTGTAGAGCAGGTTGGCCTTGAACACACAGAGATCTGTCTGCCTCTGCCTCCCAAGTACTGGGAATAAAGACGTACATCACCACACCTGGTTTTTATTTGTCTTGTTTTTAAAGACAGGGTCTCATGGTCTCATCTCTGTAATCCTCAACAATTTTCTTACCCTTTAAAGTGGCTAAGGTTAGCCCTGCATGTTGATGCATGCCTTTAATCCTAGCACTTGAGAGGGAGAGGCTGGCAGGTCTCTGAAATGGAAGCCGGCCTGGTCTACATGGTGAGTTCCAGGGAGACCCCGCCTCAAAAAAAATAAATATATATATATATATATATATATATATATATATAGAGAGAGAGAGAGAGAGAGAGAGAGAGAGAGAGAGAAACTAAAGTGCTGGGGTTACATGCATAAGCTAAGATACTTAGCTAAAAAAAAAAAATCTTTTAAATGGTAACTGTAATAGAGTGTGCACCAGTCATGCTGGTGCACACCTTAATTCCAGCACTCAGAAGGCAGAGGCAGGTGGATCTCTCTGTTAAATGGAGGCCAGCCTGGTCTACATGGTGAGTTCCAGCCAGTTGGGGTTACAGGGAGATCCAGTCTCAAACAAAATAAACTCAGAATGGTAATTGTAGTCTCAGTTCCCGAGCAGGTCCAATTTCCTTATTAAATGTGTACAAAAAAAAAAAAAAAAAAAGATTTAGAAAATTCTAAATCAAGCCTGGCACAAATATATCTGTAATCTCAGTAACTGGGAGGAAGAGACAGAAAGATCCAAAGTTCATGCTATCCTCAGCTACCTACTGAATTTGAGACCAGTCTAGGCAGCATGTGATCCTGTCTCAAAAGAAAAAGAAATCCTAAACTAAAACTTTAGAATCAAATAAACTACATGGCTTTATATTTACAAAATAAGGCAAAAGACTGAGTACTTACATTTAAAATTGTTTGAAATTCATATTTTTCATAAATGATAACTAAAACTTTCTAAATACAATTGGTATTTTGTTGGAATTTTTATGGGCAACCAAATCCAAAGAATGAAATAAAACTCACTAGTATGTCAGTCACCTCCTGAATTAAACCCAGCACCAACATTGTAAGAGAACAGCCTGTAGTATTATTACTAGAGATATCATCTCAAGAGATAAAATAATAAAACTGTGAGTCAATCTAGGGCAGAAACAAGCAAGGCATGTATCAAATCTAAAATTTCAGAAACTTGAAATCATTGCAGTGAATTCTTATGAACTTGGAAGATTTCCATTCTAGGTAACATTATCACAAAACAATATAAAAAAGCCACTAAAGAAGTTTCATTATACTAGTATTTTACCATTTAAATGGTTTTTCTTATCAATTGTGGATTTTCTCATTATTTAATTCTATCTTATAAAGGTACTGGAATTAAGAAAATACCTTTGCTGCAGGGATCTCTAACAGAGCTCCAAGTTCTTCAAAGGTAATATTATTATATAATTTGCTTGCTGACAACAAGTTATGTTCAATAACAGCTCTATCCAAGATGCTAGAACCTTAAATAAATGCAACAAAACAGTTAAACATTTGAAACTGGTTTCATATTTAAAAGGTCCATCTTTAGTTTTTAAATTTTCTAGGCAGGTAATAACCTTTTTTTTTAATTTTTTTTTTTTTGTATGTGTATGAATGTACTGTCTGCATGTAGGTTTGTGCACCTGTGTCGTGCAATGGTCAGAAGAGGGTGTCGGATTCCCCTGGAACTGGAGTTAAGACGGTTCTCAGCCGCCATGTGGGTGATGGGGATCGAACGTGGGTCCTCTCTCTGTAAGAGTGGTCGGCGCTTTTAACTGCTAGGCCATCTTTCCAGCCCCAGGTAATAACCTTTTTAAAAAATATTATATTTCTTTTTATTTTATATGTGAGTGCTGGGATTGAAGGCATGTACCAGCATGCCCAGGTAATATAATCTGTTTACTAAGTTAGTTACCAATAATTGAAGATTTTAAAAACCAGATGTCATGGGTATAATTTTTCTGCTCTCATAAGGTTTTTTTTTTTTTTTGGTGTTTTTGAGATAAGGTCTCCCTGTAGCCCCAGTTGGCCTGGAACTTGCTCTGTAGTCCAGGCTGGCCTTGAACTCGCAGAGATCCACCTGCCTCTGCCTCCCTAGTGTTGGGATCAAAGGTGTGCGTCACCATGCCTGGCTCTCATAAGTTTTGTTATAATGCATTATTTTACAAGATGCTTTCCAGGGCTGCAGAAATGGCTCAGTGGTTAAGAGTGCCGACTGCTCTTGCAGAGGACCCAGGTTCAATTCCCAGCACCCACATGGCGGCTAAGAACCGTCTTAACTCCAGTTCCAGGGGAATCCGACACCCTCTTCTGACCTCCACGGCATTGCAAGACACAGGTGCACCAACCTACATGCAGACAGTACACTCATACACATAAAAAAATAATAAATAATAAAAATTAAAAAAAAAAAACAAACCCAAAATGCTTTCCAACAGGGACTATTTTAAAATATACCACAAGACCATATCTGTCTATGTCTGACTTTCCCCATCAGTCAATATAATATTAATCCTTTTTATAATCAAGAAGTACCATATGGAAGTATTTTAAAAGACAACAATATGCTTCTAATCTCACATATTTCCCACTAGTTTACAGCTAATATTTACTGCCTAGTATGTGTAAGACATGATCATTACCATCGGCTGTAGTTGCTTTTTGGTGAGGCATCAACATTGCAGCAAATTCTTGAAGCTGATTTCCTCTGATGATCCTGTCTAGGTACATTTTCTCTAGGATCCCATATGCAGCAAGTTGCTGGCACCTTTCATCCTTAAAGAGAGTAGCCAGCATCCGAGAACGCTGTTGTCCTAAGGAAAACACAAAAAAGACATCACATATTTTCACAATGTTTCTTCAATGACAACTAATCATTCTAGTATTTCATTGTTGTCTACTAAAATGTAGTCAATCCTCATTAATCATGTTCTACAGTCACAGCCACCACTTAATTAAAACTCGGCCATTACTTCTATGGGAGATATATTCTTGTAAACCTCTAGTCACTGTTTTTGTCAAACAATCAATCTGCTACTCTGTTTAGTGCTTTTTGTAAGACACCTTATTTACCTTATATTGTTGTTTAATTGGAATTGAACTCACAGTCAACACCATAGCACTGGTGAGATAAAGTTTATCTAACGTGCTTGTCTCTAATGCATATCAGATAGGATGGATACACACACACACACACACACACATACACACACACACATATATATTTTTTTACTTCTTACTAGTGTACTGCCTACATGTAGGTCTGTGCACCCGTGTCATGCAATGCTGCGGAGGTCAGAAGAGGGTGTCAGATTCCCCTGGAACTGGAGTTAAAGACGGCTCTCAGCCGCTATGTGGGTGCTGGGAATCGAACCTGGGTCTTCTGCAAGAGCAGTCAGTGCTCTTAACCAGTGAGCCATCTCTCCAGCCCCAGACAGGCTATATATTTATTTTATTTTATTTATTTACTTATGTGTATGAATGTACTGTCTGCATGTAGGTTTGTGCACCCATGTCGTGCAATGCTGCAGAAGTCAGAAGAAGGCACCAGACAGGCTATATTTGAAAATACCAGAGGATGTGGCGATTCATGCTTGTCATCACAGCACCTCATGGCTGAGGCAGGAAGGACTACCAGAAGTTTGAGGCCAGCTTGGGCTCTATATAGTACCAGGTCTCCCAGACCTTGTCTCCCCACATCTACCACCAAACAAACAAACAAACAAACAACACTCACACACACACACACACACACACACACGCACACACACACTTCCAGCAGTGTGAAAGGATGATTTTAAACAGCAAAATCACCAATGTAGGACACAAAACTATAAAAAAATGAGACTAAGTAGACCACAAAGAGGATATTTGTTTACAATTTGAAAGCCAAAATAAAGGCAGAGCATCTACTAGTTCACTCTCAGCTGGGAATGTGAGCTTCAAATTCAAATTTTGCTGCTTTGCACAAGTCTGCAAATGATAAAAATACAGTGAGTACTGAACTTGAGTTTGCTAAAAACAAAACAAAACAAAACAAAACAAAAAACAAAACTCTGAGTTTGAGGCCAACATGGTCTACATAGTGAGTTCCAGGCCACCTGGGGCCACAGGTAGACCTTGTCTCAAAAAGACTAAGGGGCTGGAGAGATGGCCTAGTGGTTAAGAGCGCCGACTGCTCTTGCAGAGGACCGGGGTTCAATCCCCAGCACCCACATGGCGGCTGAGAACCGTCTGTAACTCCAATTCCAGGAGAACTCCAGTTCCAGGGGAATCCGACACCCTCCTCTGACCTCCGCGGCATTGCACAACACAGGTGCATAGACCTGCATGCAGACAGTACACTCATACACATACAAGAATAAAAATAAATAAATAAATAAAGGCATGCACCACCACCATGCCCAGCAGGAGCTTGGTTTTTAATAATATACAATAAAATTTCTAGGATTGTAATTACCTTGAAAATGGGGAAATGTTTATAACTTTGTTTAGTTTAGAAATGCACCAAGAATTAGTTGCTACCATGTACTGAATTGTGCCCAGCTCTGGATCCAGATGTTGAAGCTTTAAGTCTGAATACCTTGGGATGTGCTGTATTTGAAAAGAATGCTTAAAGTGGTAACTGAGTTAAAATGGGCTCATTAGAGTTGTTTCCCAATCCAATAGGAAAGGTGTCTTATAAGAAGGGGGGTTATTAGGACCTGTTCAGAGAGACATCAGGCTCATCCATGCCCAGTGAGATACCGTGTTAGAGGCAGGAGCCCTTCACAGGCCAACAGGACAGGATTAGGTCCTGTTCAGAGAGACGTCAGGCTCACCCATGCCTGGTGAGATACCATATTAGGATATGGATGTGGGAGCCCTTCACAAGAACATGATATGGCAGCCACTCACAAGCCAACAAGAGAGGCATCAGAAGAAATCATATCTGCCAACATCTTGATCTTGGATTTCAGACTATGAGAAAATCATTTTCTGTGGTTGAAGCCAGCAAGTATACAGTATTTTATTACTGCAGCCTCAGGGAAGTGATGTAGAAATCATACCAATGACGCTTGTGACATGGTCATCTCCATCATAACACACAGCAAGCTGTCATCTTCATGGAGACTCTACATATAGTATAAGCACCTGTGTTATGAGCATATTATCTTATGATATTCATATTTTATTATAATTCATGTTTTTGTATTTTATATGTAAGATATATTATGCTAGCTAGATAGTATATCAATAGTGAGGTACAGAGAGATGTTAAAGAGCCTTGCAGAGATCAGNTAATTAAATAATTTTTTTTTAGTGTAGACGTACATGCTTGCATTGTCTGTAAGTGTAACCAGTATCATCAGTGCCTGTGGAGGTCGAAGAGGGCACTGGGTCCCCAAGAACTGGAATTACAAATGGCTGTTAGCCACTATGGGGTGCTGGGAATCAAACCCGGGTTCCTCTGCGCAAAAAAAAACAGCCCGTGCTCTTTAACCAATGAGGCATCTGTCCAGCTCCACTCCATTATTTTTAAAACTTATGTTCCAAGCTGCTGGGTTTGCTGGGTATTATTATTCTATTAAAGGTGCAGTCTTTAATCCTAGCACTTGGGAGGCCACGGCAGGAGGATCTCTTGTGCGTTCAAGTCCAGCCCTGGTCATACATAGTGAATTACAGGCCAGCTGGATGGGGTGGCAGCGGAGGGGGAAGAGTCAATGAAATTTAAAGGGTAAGGTGCAAACAGACCAAAACAAAAAAAAAAAAACAAGCCGGGAGTGGTGGCACACGCCCTAATCCTTAGCACTTGGGAGGCAGAGGCAGGAGGACTTTGTGAGTTCAAGGCCGCCTGGTCTACAGAGGAGTTCCAGGGACAGCTGGGGCTACAGGGAGACCCTGTCTCAAAAAGACCAAAAAAATTAAAAAAGGGAAGGTGGGGCAGAGAGATGGCTCAGTTGGTTAAAGAGCAACAAACTGTTTCTTGTTTTTTTTACAGAGGACCAGGGTTTGATTACAGCACCCCACATGGTAGCTAAAAACCTTTTGTAACTCAAAAATTCCAGTTTGAGGAATTCTGACACCTTCTTTTGACTCCATGGGCACTGCATAACCTGGGTGCACTTATGTTACATTAAGGTGATACACTCAAACATATAACATAAAAAATAATAAAATATTAAAAACCATAAAAATAAAAGGGAGGGCACACTCATAGTATGCTGACCAGGTTCCCGTGGATGGACCCACTAGGGATGCAAACCTGACTATAGGCCTTATTTATTTATTTATTTATTTATTTATTTATTTATTATTTGTTTCTTTTTGAGACAGGGTCTCCCTACAGCCCCAGTGGTCCTGGAACACTAAGTTAACCAGTTGGCCCTTGGAACTCACAAGAGATCTGCCTGCCCTCAGCTCTAAGTGCTAGGATTAAAGGCGTGTGCACAAGCTGGCCTCTAGGCTTTCTTCATTTTTAGTATGCGTGGTGTGTGTGTGTGTGGTGTGTGTGTGGTGTGTATTTAGAATACAGCAAAACTGGTTTAAGTGGTAGCAACATAGGAAAGGTATGGGGAGGGGATCTAAAATTATGATCAAAATATACTATTACGAAATTCACAAAAAATTAAAAAACAACAACTTGGGAAAAGCTCATAACCACAAAGACCACAAGAGACACACACTGAAGTGGTTTCTCTTCACCAGTGCTTACTAACTGATGACACTGCCAGCTGCTGGAGAAAGTGGGTTTATCTCTTTATATATTTGAGGATGTGGGCATGACACTGAAAAATACATGTAGCAAGCATTGAAACAAAAAGCATCAAAGTAAAATCCACGCAAAACACTAGCTTAAATCTATTACTTTAAAAGAAAATAAGCAGTATGGAGTCAAATGAAAAACTGGGATCCATTAGCATTTTTTACTATTTATTTATTTATTTATTTATTTATTTCTTTATTTTATTTATTTATTTATGTCTTGAGCGAACCAAGGTCTCCCTTTAATCCCTGCTGGCCTGGAGTTCCATCTGTAGACCTCTCCCCTTAATCCCTGCTGGCCTGGAGTTCAATCTGTAGAACAGCCTGGCCTTGACACTGACAGAGATTCCCACCCTGCCTCTGTCTCCTGAGTGGCCTGTAAATTAAAGCGTGAGCCACTATGCCAGCCCCCAAACAGCATTCTTTTTTAAATTTTTTAAACTTTGTTTTACATGTTTTTTTTACAAGATTATGTTAAAAATAGAATCTATGGACCCGTGTCCCACTCCCAATCCCCCCACCCATCCAGATAGAATTTTCACCTTTCAGTCAGTTCTTTGATACATTCTCCAAACAGCATTTTAAGGGCACAGTTTCACTGAAGAGAAAAAAAAAAAAATAAAAAATAAAAAAAAAATTATAATATTAATCATAAGGACACACGATGGCCTGAATAGACCAAAGTCCACCTTCCAAGGGATCGTACATAATGTCATTAAAAACATTTAATCTTTCGTAGGCGTTGGTTGCACACCTTTCATCCTAGCCCTTGGGAGGCAGAGGCAGAGGCAGGCGGCCTTTGTGCGTTCAAGGCCCAGCTGGTCTACAGAGTGAGTTCCAGGAACGCTGGGGCTGTAGGGAAACCGTGTCTCAAAAGACAAAAAAAAAAAATAATCTTTTCTCCTTTCCAGTATATAAAACTTAATGAAATTCCATGGGCTGGAGTGAAGGCTCAGTGGTTAAGACCACTCACTGCTCTCTTCAATCCCACCTACATTATGGCTAAAAACTTAACCCCAAAACTCAATTCGAGAGGACCAAAGCTTCTCTGGACCTCTGTGGGCACGCACGATCATGGGTGCACTCACATGCATGCAGGGCAATATATTCTGAAAATAAAAATTAGCCTGGCATGGTGTCGCACGCCTTAATTTCTAGCACTTCCAGAGGCAGAGGCATGAGGATCTTTGTGGTTCAAGGCAAGCTGGTCTACGGAGGCGTTCTAGGATAGATTGAGCTGCAGGGAGACCCTGTCTTGAAAAGACCAAAATAAATATAAAAACCAAACAAATAAATAAAAATATTTAAAATAAATAACTTTAATGAAATTCCAAAAATCACTCCCCGTTTCAACTTGTTTTATACCCAACGAAGGATTTGTATTTTTGGTTCTTCTGAGACAGGGTTCTTCCCTGTAGCCCAGCTTATACTGGAATTGCTCTGTAGACCAGGCTGGCCTTGAACTCACAACAGATCTGCCTACTCTGCCTCCCAGTGCTAGGATTAGAAGGCGTGCGCCACCACGCCCGGCTTTTTCCACTTCAGGGCTTATTAAAGTGAATGAAAGAGGTTTCGTGGCACATACCTTTAATCCCAGCACTAGGGAGGCCAATACTGGTGATCCCTATGTGATTCCAGGCCAGCCTGGTCTACATTACATAGCAAGTCCCTGTCTTCACAAGATAAAAATAAAAGTAAAGGAAAGAACTGGTGTCCTATGTTAGTCACAAAAAAATAACTTTGCAGATAAAGAATAAAGAACAGTGACAGAATTGTAGTATACCCATACAATGGATTATCATTCTATCTTAAAAAGGACTGACTACATGCTACAAAGAAAAGAGGGGCAATGCAAACAGTTGGGTACATTTAATGAAAGCCTTCTGCCGTGGCTCCTGTTTATAGGTATGTGTAATACAACTATGGGCATCTATAGGTCAAAACATAAAAACCAAAAAAAAAAAACCAAAAAAGAGGGATGGTGGGAGGTGGGTAGTATCCTTTCTGGGATACACATGGAAAACTCTGTGTTCCAATCCTACTGATAAATTTCATTTTTGAGATCTTGAAACTAACCATGGGAGGAGAATTTTTATGTTCCCACAGGTAAAAATCACCAATCTAACTTGCTTGAAAACATACAACCTTATGGCTATGCACGATGACTGGGAAATGCCAGCGACAGGGTTGACCCCATCTGAACATTAAATAAAGCAGGAACCTCAGACTGCCTGAGTCACAGACCACTGGCTCTCTCTGCTACTATTTGGGGTTAACTTTATAATGGACCCTAATGAAATTTACCTTCCCAGGATACTGAGAAATCTCCCTACCTCTCCCCTTTATGGAAAAAGAAAAACCATTGATGGTAATGAAACCACTCCTTAACTGTAAAATAGAGCCAATTGTTATAGTGGTAATTTCCTATAAAACGTATAACTACCCTTTTTTTTTAATTGCCTGATGGGCATAGGAACTGTGTGAACGGATCATTCTCTATCCTAGGCAAATTCAATAGTTAAAAGTGTTTATAAAGCTGTGTAATTGAGCAAAATATATTACTACAGGAAAGCTCTGATATCAGCAATGCATTATTCTGCCTAGGAGATGTGGCTAGGGGATTCAAACCCACCCCCCCAAATTATAAAGGCTCTTTTGCCTATCAGTGGTATACATATGCAAGGAGAAAGGCCGTAAGTCCCTGTTTTCGAAGACCTGGGTGCATGAAAAAATATTATGAGACGTCACTTACTCGTTACAAGGCCTCTGAAATGCCAGAGGAACATTACCAAAAGGCCACTAAAGCAATACAAGCAAAATATTGGTCTCCCTGAAACAAGCACGACAATACTCCTCCTTCAGTATCAGCTACACCTCACAGCCTGGAGATTTACTGTGTGCAACAGTGGCAGCCAAGAGTCTATATAGCTACCCAAATCTAATTTGCTATTATCTCTCTCCTTGGAGGATTAACTCAAAGTGGATGCCACAAGCTTATGTCCTCTAGTGGTTAGTCGATGTTATAAGTCCACAATAAGAAACTTGTCACCTTTATTTTGTTATTTTTTTTTAGTTTTATTTATTTCCATATGTGTCTGAATGTACTTTCCGCATGTAGGTCTGTGCACCCGTGATGTTGCACTGCCACGGCGGTCAGAAGGAGGGTGTCAGACTCCCCTGGAAATGGCGTTCTCCTGGAATTGGAGTTCAGATGGCTTTCAGCAACCATGTGGGTGTGGGGATCGAACCCGGGTTCCTCTGCAAGAGCGGTCGGCGCTCTTAAACCGCTAGGCTATTCTCTCCAGCCCTTGTCACCTTTTATAAAGAACCACAGTTTGCGGTTAGCATACCAATCCCAGCATCTGTGTCTATGCTCACAGCTTAGCTTGAACATAACTAATTAGTACTTGTGGTTTGGTTTGGATGCGTGTCCCCCATAGGCTCTAGGGATTCAGCTTGTTGTCTCCAAGCTAGGTGGCACTGTTTTTGGGGTTCTTAGAAGGTGTGGCCATGCAGGGGGAGGAATTGTGTCCCTGGGGGCAGGGCTTTTTAGAAGAGTTTGGCAAGGGCCTCTTGGTCTCCAGTTGCCCTCTCTCTGCTTCCTGTGCTCTTTGCGAGATGTGACCCTCAGTTTGCTGCTTCAGATTAGCCGCCATGCCTCCTGCCAACAATGGACTCTAGTTCCCTGGAAACTCCAATCGTAAGCTCAAATAAAGCTCTTCCTTTTATAAGTTCCTTTGGTCATTGTGTTTTATCACAACAACAGAAACGTGACTAATACAGTTATTGGTGACCAGAGAGTGGGCTGTTGGCTTGTGAAGAACCTGACCACGTAGGTGTTTGGAGAAATGTGGAATATTTTGGAACTTTGGGCTAGAGAAGCTGTTGACTACTATAAGCTGAGTTTAAGGGGCCATTCTAGTGGAGGCCTGAAGAAAGCATGGACTGCAAAAGATGTGGTTCCAGGGGAAAAATAAAGACTTAGGCAGAAACTGGCATATTTTGATAAAGAGTCTGGCAGCAGGTTGCCCGAGCCCAAATGCTTGCTGATGCTAAGTTGAAAAAGCAATGGACTGGATGTCTTTGGCGGTGGATATTTCAAGACAGCCAAGTGTAGAAATGGTGGCGTGGCTTTTAATGGTGAATATGTGCAGATCTATAGTGAAGAAAGAGCAGATGGGGCAGAGAGAAATGCAGGACTGTACAGTTTTGGATTCTGAAAACCCTACTAGGAAGATTAAAGGTGGGGCCAAGGCTTGTGAAGGAGAGTTTCCTTTTTGATAAGGAGATTAAAAATAATTAAATGAATAAATAAAAAAAAAAAAAAAAAAAAAACAAAAGAATCAGTACCTTCAGGGGCAAGCCCACACCCAGCTAATCCTCCAGCAAGTCTGGGGCAGAGAAAAGTTGCAAATGTGGATGAAAATTAGGGCAGGGTCTATCCCAAACTTGCAGCAAAACTCGGCAGTTTCATTCACGTGTGCTGGCTTTAGAGGCATGAAGTTTGCAGAGCGAAGGGGTCATCATTCTTCCTCCACGGTTTCACGAGCCAAAGAGGTCAGGCAGGTACAGCAGGGGTGTCCCTAAATAACCGTAGGCCCTGATAGGCTATTGCTTGAAGCTGTGAATGTGGAGCCTGGTGGCAGCAGAGACCCCAAGAAGAAAGACATTCGGGATGCCGGACCTGTGAGATATTTGCCAAGGCGAGCTGCATACAGGGCGTGTACCGGCCTACGAAAGAGATGTATGTTTCAATCAAAGCTGGAAGAGCTGAGCCTTCTAAGCCCTTCCCTTTGGAAGTCAAGTCCGGGGAAGTTGCTTGTGGAGCTACAGGACTTGGCATTTGCCCTGCTGGTTTTCGGTTTTGTTTTGGTACAGTATTTCCTCACTATACGTCTATTCCTCCCTTTTGGAAAAATTGGGGAATGTGTATCGGTTCCACTGTACATTGGGAGTATGTAATTTGTAATTTGCCTTTTGATTTACAGGAGCTTACAGTTTACGAGATTGGACCCTGAGTCTCAGAAGAGACTTTGGATCTGGGACTTTTGAATGGCATTGAATAGATCAGTGGAATGAAGCAGTGGAAACATAAAAACATATAAGTAGAAGTTAACATATGTCAAAGTTCAACTCAGAGGGTTATTTTATTTAAAAATTATCTTGCATAATTGCTATTCATCTAGGAAAAAAAACTCGGATCACCCTGGAAATTAGTCATAAATCCAAACTGTAGATGGATCAAAATTTCTAGAAAGAAATTTGAGAAGAAAACAATAAACGAAGATGTCAGAATATCCTTTAGGAAGGGACTAGCTTTATCCTAAAGCAAGAGCTTTCTTTTTTTTCTTTGTCTTTTTTGAGACAGGGTTTCCTGCAGCCCCCCCCCAGCTGTCCTGAAACCACTCTGTATGGAGCCAGGTGGCCTTGAACTCACAGAGCTCAAAACAAACAAGCCTGGCTCTGCCCACCCCACGTGTTGGATATTAAATGGTGGGCCACCACACCCACCTGAGAACATAAAAATTTTTAACTTTCAGGAGGCAGAGACTCCTGAAACTTTCAAAATTAAAGAAAAAGTCTCAAAGATAAAAGCAGCTTTAACAGGGAGATATGTGAGTCTGCTTAAATATTGACAAAAAGAAATCAGAGTAAGAAAGGCCAAAGACCAAACAAAAAACTGTCTTATTTTAGGTTCCTAAAGCAGCACTTTCTAGGTGGGTAGGTAAAGAATAGGGGTTAGAGCCACGATCCTAAGAACAAGTGTAAAAATAACAGGGAGATGGAGAACACCTTGAGCATAAGAAGGAAGATGAGAAAGGAGAAATGTATCTAAAATTTAGAGGTCTACAAATATATCTTTAAAATTTTTTTAAAAATCAAAAGTCTGTACACTCTTTTTTGTGTTTTGTTTTTGTCTTTTCAGAACCAGGGTTTCCCTTGTAGCCCCAGCTGTTCCTGAACTCACAAAGATTCTGCATGCCTTCTGCCTCTGCCTCCTGGTTCTAGGATTAAAGGCATGGGCACCAGCCCAGCGTGATAGCTTCTTTTACATCTTTGAAATGCAAAACCCAACGTTAGTTTTGTTTAGAGAGGAAGAAAGTCAAGGAAAGATTTAATTAAGAGGAACTTAATCTTGGGGCTGGAGAGATGATCAGCAGTTTTGTTTAGATGACTCAGCCGGTTAGAGCGTGTTTGCTCTTGGCATAGGACCTAGTTCACTTCCCAGCACCCACCTAACAACCATCTGTAACTCCAGTTTCCAGGAATCCAACATCCTCATCTGACCCCTATGGGCACTTCACTGCATGGGTACATATACACACACACACAAAAAAAAAAAAAAACACACACACATAAAACATAATATATATTTTTTAAATCCCATCAGCGGCGGTGGGGGCAGGCGGCTTTCTGTGAGTTCACGGCCAGCCTGGTTCTACACAGAGAGTTCCTAGGACAGCTGGGGCTGCAGGGAGACCCTTGTCTCAAAAAGACCAAAAAAGGAAAAACTTCAAATTTCATCTGAGGGCTGGCTAGAGATAACTCTGGGGGTTACTTCACAGCATCCACAGGGCGTTAACTGCCTGAAACTCCAAATTCCAGGGATCTGATTGCCCCCTTCTGGCCTTCCATGGGCATTGCATTGCACAAACACTCACACCCGAAATAAAAAATCAACTACTTTAATCTTTTTTGTTTTTGGTCTTTTCGAGACAGGGGCTCCCTGTAGTCCCACCTTTACTGGAACTCGCTCGTGTCGACCCGGGCCTGAGGATTAAAGGCGTTGCGCAAACACCATGCCCGGCCTGTAATAAAAATCTTTTAACAAAAGAAAACTCCAATCGAAAAGAGTCATTGGCGTTGAGAAAAAGAAGGTCTAATTCTCGCCACTTGGGAGGCAAGACCGGCGCTCTCTGTGAGTTCAAGGCCCGCCTGGGCCTACAGCATGAGTTCCAGGACAGCTGGGGCTACAGGGAGACCCTGTTCGAAAAGCTCAAAAGGACCAAACTGGTCTAGTCTAGAGAAATGTACCCTGAATCCCAGGCGAGATCGAGTGGAGATGAGGACTTGTGAGCTTGAATCTACAGCTATCTATCTGGTTCCTGACTCTGCACCCCAACATTAGCTAGCTACTTAGCTGCAAATATCGAAGATCAGTTTTCTGAACAACTGGAATAAAAAGTCAATGGGCAAGTTCAGTGTTCTAGGGAACCAGGGAACGTGGAATTGAACTAAGGTCATGGAATCCCAAATCAACAGAAAGAGAAGACAACACACAAAAGGGCTGCCGATTGAGGATGTAGGCATCCTTGGTCCTTTTTTTTTTCCCCCCCCCCCCAACCCCTGTCAGAAGAGGCTGAGAAGCAAGAGGAGTGACAGAGACAGACCACTAGTGACCACTCCAAAGGGTGGGGTCCAGTGAGAGATACTTCAAATTACAACTTTACAAGTGAAACAGTCTGGGCGCATATGCCTTTAACCTAGCACTTGGGAGGCAGAGGCAGGCGGATCTTTGGAGTTCAAAGGCAGCTGGTCTACCAGAGGAGTTTCAGGACAGCATGGGGCTACACGGGAGACCCTGTCTCGAAAAGACCAAAAAAAAAAAAAAAAAAAAAAAAAACAAGTGAGAGTGAAACAGTCTGGTCCAAGGGTACATGGGAATGAGATCTGAAAGCTGTCAGACAATGAGAAGTCAAAGGATCCACTTACCTGCCGCCTGCATTAGTTTAAAGAGCTGCCGATTCAAAGGGGAGCTGTCAATTCGAAATGGGACTGTGACTACATTCGCCAAACACAAGGTCAGGTGACAGAATGAGTGAACTGATAGGATGCCAGTTTCAAAATTTTTCTTTGCTTAGAAATAATGCATTAAGCAGATTCATGAACATAACATTGAAAAATTATTTGGAAATAATTTTTTTTGCAAATAAGCCTTACTCCAAGTCATTAATTTGGTTCAAAAGAACACTTGCAATACAATTTTACTCATTAAATATGTAACAGTTCATTGCCATTTCAGTACAATAAAAATGTACAAAATTTCTTACTTTCAAAATGAACTATTCCATCAATCTGGTCAATGAATCCATTCATACGTCCTTCTGTTATCATCTGAGATGCTATCTTTTCTGCTATAAAAAAAAAAAAAAATCTCTTAGAAACTTAAACACCATATCTAAGTTATTCACATGTAAGAGAGAATGAAAGTCTTTGTCTTAAATATCACTAAGATTTATGAGTCTGTCACTCTTTGGGAGACGACCATCTCATATTCCTATTTTTTGCTATATTCCATTCTTTTTATTTTTATTTTTTTTTTGGTTTTTTTTGAGGACAGGGCTCCCTGTTAGTCCCAGCTGTCCTGTAACTCACTTGTAGACCTGCTGGCCTTGACCTCACAAGATCCACCTGCCCTACTGCCTCCCAAGTGCTGGATTAAAGGCCGTGCGCCAACCCACGCCCGGCATATATTCCATTATTTTAAGCTGACTGAGCTCTATTTTACTTGGCTGGGAGTGTTTGCTCTGTTCCTTGTTCCTTTTGAGACATGCGTTTCACTCTATAGCCCAAGAATTCATTGATCCTCCAACTTAGCGCCCAAGTGCTAAGAATAACAGACTTGTGCTACCCTGCCAGGCTTGTGCGAATTTTAAAACAAATACCAACTTTCTTTTTTTTTCTTTCCTTTTCTAAGAGTGTCATGTGTCCCATGTTGGCCTCACATACTTAGGTAGCTGAGGATGGACCTTGAACTTCTGATCTTTCCTGCCTCCACCAGCCAAACACTGGGATTACAGGGGAGCCACCCCCTGCTAGTTTTATAGGAGTGCTGGGGATAAAATCCAGGGTCTTGGGCCTGTTATGCAAGCATTCAACCAAGCTACAAAATCAGCCTCAATTTTTCCTTTTCACTGGGATCCAAATCTTTAAAAAGTAGGTAGGCAGGTAGTTCTGCTACTGTCCTTGCTCACTCCCCCTTGGTGCCCCCCCCCCGTACCTGCTCTCTCCTGCCCCCCTCCCCCTTGGTGTTCCCCCTACCTGCTCTCCTCCTGCCCACTCCCCCTTGGTGCTTCCCCTACCTGCATCTCTCCTGCCCCTCCCCCTTGGTGCTCCCCCTACCTGCTCTCACCTGCCCACTTCCCCTTGGTGCTCCCCCTACCTGCTCTCACCTGCCCACTTCCCCTTGGTGCTCCCCCTACCTGCTCTCTCCTGCCCACTTCCCCTTGGTGCTCCCCCTACCTGCTCTCTCCTGCCCACTCCCCCTTGGTGCTTCCCCTACCTGCTCTCTCCTGCCCACTCCCCCTTGGTGCTCCCCCTACCTGCTCTCTCCTGCCCACTCCCCCTTGGTGCTTCCCCTACCTGCTCTCTCCTGCCCACTCCCCCTTGGTGCTCCCCCTACCTGCTCTCACCTGCCCACTTCCCCTTGGTGCTCCCCCTACCTGCTCTCTCCTGCCCACTTCCCCTTGGTGCTCCCCCTCTGCCCACTCTTTGCAGTGTATTAAAATTTGCTTTCTACAGGCAGGTGGGGAGCTTGTTTTCCTTATTTTATTCAGCTTTAATTTTCTATGTATTTTATTGCCCCTCCCAACTTCTTATGTTACCTTCTGTTTTTCGTTCTGAGCTATTCTCCCTTATGCAACCAGGTCAAACCTGGCACCTGCCTCCCTCATTCTATAAGTGCTTGGGTAAAAGATGTCCCACAGCCAGCCCAAAGTTTAATCGGATATGACTATTTAAAAAAACAAAAACAAAAACGGAAAGAATAGATGTTCAAATTCAAATGGGAAAGGAAAAGGATTTAAAAGATACTGGGGGGAAAGGGGGAGGAGTGGTGCATACCTTTAACCCCTGGACCTGGGAAACAGACTGTTGGGTCACTGAATTTAATGGCCCCTGGTCTATTAGAGTGAATCCAGGCCAGCCAGGGCCACAGAAAGCACACAAAAAAGGTAATTAAAGGGGAGCAAAAAAAAAAAATCCTTTGGACTCCTGAAGGACATATTTATTTAATGCCAGCTATGTATAAGTAGACTAGATTGACTCTTAATCATTTTAAGATCTGCTCATGTTCACAATCACTATCAAATCATGGATTGCTGGCAGCATTTCCCTTAGTCTGAGCAAGGTCTCAAAGCCTAGGAAGAAAGCCGTTTGTTTGTTTGTTTGTTTGTTTGGTTTGTTTTTTGGTCTTTTTAAGATAAAGTCTCATCTATAGTCCTAGCTATCCTGGAAAACCACTTGTTATGTAGAGCAGGTTGGCTTGAACTCACAGAGTCTGTCTGGCCCTCTTCCTCCCAAAAGTATGGGAATTAAAGATGTGCTTCACCACACCTGGTTTTATTGTCTGTTTTTTAACAGTACAGGGGTCTTCATGGTCTTCATCTATGTTAATGCTCAACCATTTTCTTACCTTAAAGTGGCTAAGGTTCGCCCTGCATTTTGATGCATGACTTTAATCCTAGCACTTGAGAGGGAGAGGCTGGCAGGTCTCTGAAATGGAAGCCGGCCTGGTCTACATAACAAGAAAATCTAGAGAAAAAAAAAAAAAAATAAAATAAATCATATATATAATATATATTCTATATATAGAGAGAGAGATGAGGAGAGAGAGAGAGGGGGTGGAGGAGAGAGAGAGCGGAAACTAAAGTGCTGGGGTTACATGCATAAGCTAAGATACTTAGCTAAAAAAAAAAAATCTTTTAAATGGTAAATAACTGTAAGAGAGTGCTGCACCAGTCATTGCTGGTTGCACACCGTGTAATTCCAGCACTCAGAAGGGCAGAAAAGCAGAAGTTCAAGGACATCCTCAACTACATAGTATGTTCAAGGCCAGCCTGGTCTACATTGTGAGTTCCCGGCCCGTTGGGGCTACAGGGAGAATCCCGTCTCAAACAAATAAACTCTGAATGGTTAATTGTAGTCTCAGTTCCCGAGCAGGTCCAATTTCCTTATTAAATGTGTACAGACATTGCCAAAAAAAAAAAACAAAAAAAAAAAACAAGCCAGTTTGGAACAGCCAGGTGTGGTGGCACACACCCTTACTCCTAGCACTCAGGAAGCAGCGGAGCAGACCTCCCTGAGTTCAAAGCCAGCCTGGTCTACAGAGTAAGCTTTAGGCCAGCTGGGGCTACAGGGCGAACCCTGTCTCAAACACACACACACACATCCACACAACACACAAACCCACACACCAAAAAAAAAACAAAAAAAAAAAAGATTTAGAAAATTCTAAATCAAGCCTGGCACAAATATATCTGTAATCTCAGTAACTGGGAGGAAGAGACAGAAAGATCCAAAGTTCATGCTATCCTCAGCTACCTACTGAATTTGAGACCAGTCTAGGCAGCATGTGATCCTGTCTCAAAAGATCAAAAGAAAACCTACACTTAAAACTTTAGGCATCAAAAATTAAACTACATGGCTTTATATTTACAAAATAAGGCAAAAGACTGAGTACTTACATTTAAAATTGTTTGAGAATTCATATTTTTCATAAATGATAACTAAAACTTTCTAAATACAATTGGTATTTTGTTGGAATTTTTATGGGCAACCAAATCCAAAGAATGAAATAAAACTCACTAGTATGTCAGTCACCTCCTGAATTAAACCCAGCACCAACATTGTAAGAGAACAGCCTGTAGTATTATTACTAGAGATATCATCTCAAGAGATAAAATAATAAAAAACTGTGAGTCACTCTAGGGCAGAAAACACGCAAGGCATGTACAAATCTAAACTTTCAGAAGAAACTTGAACTCTTGCAGTGTGAATTCTTATGAACTTGGAAGATTTCCATTCTAGGTAACATTATCACAAAACAATATAAAAAAGCCACTAAAGAAGTTTCATTATACTAGTATTTTACCATTTAAATGGTTTTTCTTATCAATTGTGGATTTTCTCATTATTTAATTCTATCTTATAAAGGTACTGGAATTAAGAAAATACCTTTGCTGCAGGGATCTCTAACAGAGCTCCAAGTTCTTCAAAGGTAATATTATTATATAATTTGCTTGCTGACAACAAGTTATGTTCAATAACAGCTCTATCCAAGATGCTAGAACCTTAAATAAATGCAACAAAACAGTTAAACATTTGAAACTGGTTTCATATTTAAAAGGTCCATCTTTAGTTTTTAAAAAGAAAAAGAAAAAAAAAAAAAACCTTTTTTTTTAATTTTTTTTTTTGTCTGGTTGAATGTACTGTTCTGCATGTAGGTTTGTGCACCTGTTGTCGTATGCAATGGTCAGAAGAGGGTGTCGGATTCCCCTGGAAGGAGTTAAGCGGGGTTCTCAGCCCGCCATGTTGGTGCTGGGGCATCCGACCGTGGTCCTATCTCTGTAAGACTGGTCGGTGTTCTTAACTCCTAGGCCATCTGTCCAGCCCCAGGTAATAAACCTTTTAAAAAAAGATATTTCGTTTTATTTTATATTGTGAGTGCTGGGATTATGCTGGATTGAAGGCATGTACCAGCATGCCCAGGTAATATAATCTGTTTACTAAGTTAGTTACCAATAATTGAAGATTTTAAAAACCAGATGTCATGGGTATAATTTTTCTGCTCTCATAAGGTTTTTTTTTTTTTTTGGTGTTTTGAGATAAGGTTCCCTGTAGCCCCAGTTTGGCCTTGGAACTTGCTCTGTAGGCCGGCTTGGCCTTGAACTCAGAGTACCACCTGCCTCTGCCTACTCGTGTTGGGCTCAAAGGTTGTGTCACCATGCCTGGCTCTCATAAGTTTTGTTATAATGCATTATTTTACAAGATGCTTTCCAGGGGCTGCAGAAATATGGCTCAGTGGTTTAAGAGTGCACGACTGCTTCTTGCAGAGGACCCCAGGTTCAATTCCCCCGCACCCACATGGGGCTAAGAACCGTCTTAACTCCCATTCCAGGGGAATCGAACACCCTCTTCTGACATCCACGGCATGGCACGACACCGGTGCACAAAACCTACATGCCGGAACAGCTACACTCATACACATAAAAAAATAATAAATAATAAAAATTAAAAAAAAAAAAAAATCAAAACCCAACTTGCCTTTCCAACAGGGGACTATTTTAAAATTTTAACACAAAGACCCATATCTTGTCTATGGTCTTCTGGGACTTTCCCCATCAGTCAATATAATATTAATCCTTTTTATAATCAAGAAGTACCATATGGAAGTATTTTAAAAGACACAACAATATGTTCTAATCTAATAATTATTTCCCACAGTTACAGCTAATATTTAATGCCTTAGTATGGGAAGACTATGCTTCATTACCATCGGCTTCTGTCGTTGCTTTTTGGTGAGGCATAACATTTGCAGCAATATTCTTGAACGCCTGATTTTCCTCTGATGATCTGTTAGGTACATTTCTCTAGGGATCCAATAGCAGCAAGTTGGCTTGCACCTTTCCTCCTTTAAAGAGTAAAATCGAGTAGACAGACGAGAACGCTGGTGTACTAAGGAAAACACAAAAAAGACATCACATATTTTCACAATGTTTCTTCAATGACAACTAATCATTCTAGTATTTCATTGTTGTCTACTAAAATGTAGTCAATCCTCATTAATCATGTTCTACAGTCACAGCCACCACTTAATTAAAACTCGGCCATTACTTCTATGGGAGATATATTCTTGTAAACCTCTAGTCACTGTTTTTGTCAAACAATCAATCTGCTACTCTGTTTAGTGCTTTTTGTAAGACACCTTATTTACCTTATATTGTTGTTTAATTGGAATTGAACTCACAGTCAACACCATAGCACTGGTGAGATAAAGTTTATCTAACGTGCTTGTCTCTAATGCATATCAGATAGGATGGATACACCCCCACACACCACACACATACACACACACACATATATATTTTTTTACTTCTAATCTAGTGTGTACTGCCTACATGTAGGTCTGTGCACCCGTTGTCATGCACTGCTGCGGGAGGTTCAGAAGAGGGTTGTCAGATTCCCCTGGAACTGGGTTTAAAGACGGCTCTCAGCCGCTATGTGGGTGGCGGGAATCGAACCTGGGTTTCTGAAGAGCCGTCAGTGCTCTAAAACCAGTGATGCCCCATCTCTTCCCGCCCCAGCACGGCGTAATATTTTATTTTATTTTATTTATTTACTCTGTTTATGAAGTACGGTCTGCATGTAGGTTTGTGCACCCATGTCGTGCAATGCTGCAGACGTCAGAAGAAGGCCACAGACAGGCTATATTTGAAAATACCAGAGGATGTGGCGATTCATGCTTGTCATCACAGCACCTCATGGCTGAGGCAGGAAGGACTACCAGAAGTTTGAGGCCAGCTTGGCTCTATATAGTACCAGGTCTCCCAGACCTTGTCTCCCCACATCTACCACCAAACAAAACCTTACAAACAAACAAACAACCACTCACACACACACACACACACACACACACGCACACACACCTTTCCAGCAGTGTGAAAGGAGATTTTAACAGCCAAAATCACCAATGTAGACACAAAACTATTAAAAATGAGACTAAGTAGACCACAAAGAGGATATTTGTTTACAATTTGAAAGCCAAAATAAAGGCAGAGCATCTACTAGTTCACTCTCAGCTGGGAATGTGAGCTTCAAATTCAAATTTTGCTGCTTTGCACAAGTCTGCAAATGATAAAAATACAGTGAGTATGACTGGAGTTTCTAAAAACAAAAACAAAACAAAACAAAAACAAAAAAACAAAACTCTGATTTTGAGGCCCAACATGGTCTACATAGCTAGGTCCAGGCCACCTGGGGCCACAGGTAGACCTTGTCTCAAAGACTAAGGGGCTGGAGAGATGGCCGATGTGGTTAAGAGGCCGCCGCCCGAACTGCTCTTGCAGAGGATCCGGGGTTCAATCCCAGCAGCCCACATGGCGGCTGAGCAACGTCTGTAACGAACTCCCAATGTCCAGGAGAACGCCAGTTCCAGGGGAATCCGAGACCCTCCTTATGACCAACGCGGCATGCCAACACAGGTCATAGACCTGCATGCAGACAGTACATCCTTCACATAGAAAAAAAAAAACAAAGCCTAAAAAGACCCACCCCCCAAAAAAAGATAGTGTAGGCACAAGGACATCCAGTAGCAGCTTATAAATCTTGGTATTATGATAAAAAGCAAGAATCCTTACAAAACTTTTCAACATGTTTTTGTTTCATTTCAGTGCTGAGCATTAAACCAACGCCTTGAGCACATTAAGGTATTTTTTAACGCCAGAATATAAAGAAGTATTAGAAGACTAATGGGATCATGCCGCAAAGACATGACCTAATGTAGTCATATTTGGGTCATCAAAAAGAACAATTAGAAATAAAACACAATCAGTAAATTTTGAAAAATGTCAAATTTACAAGAATACTCAGGGCTGGAAATGTAGCCCAGCTGTAGAGTGCTTGCCTAGCGTTCACAGAACACTAGGTTTGATCCCGAGCACTGCACAATCCCCACACCATGGCATAGGCCTATAATCTCATCATCTGAGAGGAGCAAAAAGTCCAAGTTCAGCCAGGCGTGGTGGCGCACACCTTTAATCCCAGCACTTGGGAGGCAGAGGCAAGGCCAGCCTGGTCTACATAAGCAGTCCCAGGACAACTGGGGCGCTTGCGGGAGACCCGGCCTCAGACAAAACAAAAGACCTATCTCAAAAACAAGCAAAGGGGCTGGAGAGGTGGCCTAGGGTTTAAGAGCGCCGAACCCGCTCTTACAGCGGACCCGGGTTCAATCCCTCAGCACCCACATGGCGGCCGCTAATGTTGAACTCCAATTCCAGGAGAAACTCCATTCCAGGGTAATCTGACACCCTCTTCTGACCTCCGCGGCGTTTGCACGACATGGGTGCACACACATTACATTGACGACAGTACATTTATGCACATACCGAAATAAATTAAAAAAAAAAAAAAAAAAAAAAAAAAAAAAAAAAAAACAAAAAAAAAACAGAAAGAAAAAAAATTCACAGCAGTCCTACTCTTTTTTATTTTTTTCTCTACTACTCTTTTTGAAGACTTTATATATAATACACACACACACACACACACACACATATATATATATATATATATATATGTATGTATTTTTACCTGCACATATGTAAGTGCACCCATGTGTGCAAACTCACAAAGGCCAGAAAAAGGCACCAGATCCCCTGGCACTGGATTTAAGGAAGGCTGTTAACCACCACGTGTGATGAGAACCAAACCAGGGTCTTCTGCAAAAGCAGCCAGTATTCTTAATGACTGAGCCATCTTTTCAGTCCCTTATTTATTTTTTTTTGGGGGGGGGACTTTTTGAGACAGGGTCTCCCTGTAGCTCTAGCTATCCCAGAACTCACTCTGTAGACCAGGCTGGACTTGAACTCACAGAGATCCACCTGCCTCTGCCTCCCAAGTGCTGGGATTAAAGGCATGTACCAGCCGGGCATGGTGGCACATGCCTTTAATCCTAGCACTTGGGAGGCAGAGGCAGGCGGATCTTTGTGAGTTCAAGGCCAGCCTAGTCTACAAAGCGAGTTCCAGGACAGCCGGAGCTACAGGGAGACCCTGTCTCAAAAAGACCAAATAAATAAATAATAAATAAATAAAGGCATGCACCACCATGCCCAGCTAGCCCCTTATATTTTAAATTATGTGTGTCTCTGAGTATGTGCATGTGAGTGCAGGTGGCAATGGAGGCAAAAGAGGCACTGGATCCCCTGGAGCTGGAGTTACAGGAGGTTGTGAACCACCAGATGGGTGCTGGGAACTGAACCCAGGCTCTCCGAAAGACCAGCTGCTACTCAAAACCACCGAGCCATCTCTCTATCCCACCCCCACAGTACTATTCTTTTTTTTTTTTTTAACTCTCCACATTGATTTCTATAGTGGTTGCACTAGGACACATACTAACCGTGGATAAGGATTCCTCTTCTCCATTTTATTTATTTATTTATTTATTTATGTATTTATTTATTTATTTATTTATTTATTTATTTATTTAGAGACATGGTCTCCCTGTAGCCCCAGCTATCCTAGAACTCACTATGTAGACCAGGCTAGCCTTGAACTCATAGAGATCCACCCGCCTTTGCCTCCCAGCGCTGGGATTAAAGGTATGCACCACTATATCCAGCTTCACAGTACTATTCTTTCTTTTTTTTTTTTTTTTAATTTTTCTCTATGTGTATGAATGTACTGTCTGCATGCAGGTCTGTGCACCTGTGTTGTGCAATGCCTCGGAGATCAGAAGAGGGTGTCAGATTCCCCTGAACTAGAGTTCTCCTGGAATTGGAGTTTCAGATAGTTCTCAGCTGCTATGTGGGTGCTGGGGAGTCAGTGCTCTTATCCGCTAGGCCATCTCTCCAGCCCCCATGGTACTATTCTTAACAGTCAATAACAAGTTAACTAAATGCAACAGGAGAAACTGGGGTAAATTCATACAACAGAATACTACATAACAATAAAAATGAAGAAAGCACTTTCTAACAATATGGATAAATTTCATAAAGTTGATCAACAGAGAAATTAATGTACTTTAGAATTTCATTTGTCTAAAGATATAAAACCAGGTATTCTGGTTTGCTTTCCATTGCTGTGACAAAATACTCTGACCAATACCAACTTGGGGAGGAAAGGGTTTATTCATCTTACCTTGCCTGGGTTCATCACTTAGGAACACCAAGGTAGGAACCCAGGGCAGGAACTTAAAGATAGGAGCTAAAGCATAAGGCATGGAGGAATGCTTCTTACTGCCTTGCTCCCCTGGCCCATGCTCAGGCTGCTTGCTTATATAATATACAACAACCTGCCCAGGGGTGACACCACCCTTCCACATAACTGAACAATCAAGAAAATACTCCACAGACATGGCCACAGGTCAGTCTAACAGAAGCAATTTCCCAGTTGAGGCTCCTTCAACCCAGGTGTGTCAAGATGACACTAAAGCTACTTAGCACACCAGCTAATGCTATTATGTATATACCAGTAATTGTTCCTGGAGGGCAGAGTTAGGAGAAATTAGCAATTAGGAGAAAGCATTAAGGATGCTTTTGGGGTGATGGTAATATTTTATTTCTTGTTCTGGGCTTGTTACATGAAGATGTTCAGTTTGTGAAAGTGTACTAAATGGTTAACTTATACATAGAAAAAGAAGTACATTAAAAAACAAAATGGGGGGGGCGGAGAGATGGCTCAGTGGTTAAGAGCACCTACTGCTCTTGCAGAGGACCTGGGTTCAATTCCCATCACCCACATGGCAGCTAAGAACTGTGTTTAACTCGAGTTCCAAGGGAATCAGATGCACTCTTCTGACCTCTGAGGCATTGCATGACACGGGTGCACCAACTTACATGCAGACAGTACATTCATACACATAAGAAATAAAAAAAAAAAAATCAGGAAAAGGAGGAAAAGGAAAATAAAAAAGAATGTTTGGCTAAAGAACAAAATTAACAAATCACTATTTTGTAGCACACAATTTAAGGAAAGATAAAGAACAATTTTTTTTTTTTTTTTTTTTTTTTTTTAAGACAGGGTCTCCCTGTAGCCCCAGCTGTCCTGGAACTCACTCTGTAGACCAGCCTGGCCTTGAGCTCACAAAGATCCGCCTGCCTCTGCCTCCCAAGTGCTAGGATTAAAGGCGTGTGCCATCACTCCCGGAGATAAAGAACAAAATTACAAAAAGGTATTAAACTATAGTATTAGAAGAGTGGGATTTTTCTAGATTAACATCACACAGATTAATGAGTAAATGCAAACAAAATGTGCCTTTACAACAGAGTCTCTGTTATCATAAACAAAATGACCAAACTCTAGAATCACAAAATGGAGCAACCTGACATTACACATGCTCTATTTGAAAATACATGCAGCACTGCTATAAGGCACTCTCTTCCTGGAAAATTTTAAGCTGAATATAATCTAACCATTGACTAACTTCCAAGTCACAGGACAAAGGTAAGATTTAACAACACACAGCCGGGCATGGTGGCACACGCCCTTAATCCTAGCACTTGGGAGACAGAGGCAGGTGGATCTTTGTGAGTTCAAGGCCAGCCCGGTCTACAGAGTGAGTTCCAGGACAGCTGGAGCTACAGGGAGACCCTGTCTTGAAAAGACCAAAAAAAAAAAAAAAGATTTAACAACACCAGCTGTGGGCCAGGCATAATGGCGCAGGCCTTTAATTGAAGCGCTTGGGAGAGAGAGGCAGGCAGATCTCTGTGAGTTCAAAGCTAGCCTGGTCTACATAGAGAGCTCCAGGCCAGCTGTGATTAAAGGGAGACCGTCTCAAAAAGACCAAAAAACAAAACCAAACCAAAACAAACAAAACCCCAAACTGTCTAGGTAGTGTACACCTACAATCTTAGCATTCAGGAGGATGAGGCAGGAGGATTAATATGGATTTGAAGCCAGCCAGCCAGATTAAAACCCTGCTTCAACAACAACAACAACAAAAAAAAGGAAAAGAAACAAGAAAACAAGCCAGGTGTGCTGGCACACGCCTTTAATCCAAGCCCTTGGGAGGCAGAGGCAGGCAGAGGCAGGCAGATCTCTGTGAGCTCAAGACCAGCCTGGTCTACAGAGCGAGTTCCAGGATACCCTGTCTCAAAAAGAAAAAAAAAAAAAAA